>JANJPG010000157.1:0-15157 GCA_030407185.1 Lipomyces yarrowii
CGGACGATGGGTCGATGCCTCTACCGAGCCACAGGCGATATACAACCGGCTCCTTCCAGTACTAAACTCTCCATTAGCCAAAAGAATATAAGTTACTGCAACCATTTCATTGATGATGATATTTTGAGCAGCCCGCCCCAGTAAGTTTGTGTGCCCAACAAACCGAGCCACAGTGGGCACCCTAACCCACTCTGTGTGGCTTGACCCCTCAGTACTTTACAAGCCACAGAGGGGAATTTGATTGCCTAAAGTGAAGCAGCGGGAATCTTGAAATGGGATGAGCAGGTTGAGTCGATCTTACCGTCTTGTTCGCAGCACTCGTATGATAAACGAATTCAGCTTTTGAAAGAAAGAAGAAACACTTTTACTCTGCTATCGTCGGTCGGTCGGGCTTCATTCAGTTGCAAGAGGCCGCTTTTCCCAATTTTGTTCAATTGCAAGTCCAATCTATCAAGACAATGTCTGCGTCCCGATTAGCAAAGTCAATGGCATCGCTAGCCCTTGGCGTTCACAGGCCTCGTGTCCAGCACGCCATTCTACCGACAATTCCGGTGATTGCTCCTCGCCGTTCGGCAGCGGTCGCCGTACCTGACGACCATGTGACCACCACGGGCATCAAGCCAACAAGCCAGCAGGAAGAACAACAACCACCTTTGGCACCAGAGATCAACAGCCTGGCGAATGAAGAATCAGTGTTGCAAAACGCCGTTGGTGCGCGTGGGCCGAGAAATACGTGGACCCGCGAGGAGATTGCCGCGATATATGATACGCCTCTGATGGACCTGGTCTACAACGCTGTACGTGCCTTTTTTGTTTTTGTTTTACACGTAAACTAACCGCCCATGCAGAGCACGGTTCATCGCAGGTTCCATGATCCATCCCAGGTCCAGCTATGCACACTTTTGTCAATCAAGACCGGCGGTTGCACAGAAGATTGCTCATACTGTGCGCAATCGTCCCGGTACGACACTGGCCTTAAGGCGTCCAAGCTCGTCACCATGGGCTCTGTCCTAAAAGCTGCGCGCATGGCCCGTGACAATGGATCTACCCGATTCTGCATGGGTGCCGCGTGGCGAGACATGAAAGGTCGCAAATCTAATTTGCGCGACATCAAGGAAATGATCAAAGAGGTCCGCGGCATGGGCATGGAAGTCTGCGTGACCCTGGGCATGCTGGATGATGCACAGGCCAAGGAACTAAAAGAGGCCGGCTTGACCGCCTATAACCACAACGTCGACACGTCCCGTGAATTCTACCCGTCCGTCATCACCACGCGATCTTACGACGAACGACTCAACACGATCGACAATGTCAGCCAGGCCGGAATAAGCGTTTGCTCCGGCGGCATTTTGGGACTGGGCGAGAACAAGGAGGACCACATTGGATTGATTTACACTCTCTCGACCTTGCCCAATCATCCCGAGTCGGTACCGATCAACACGCTCGTGCCAATTCCCGGAACCCCGTTGGGCGATAACAAACCGATCGAGTTCAAGTCCGTCCTGCGAACGATCGCGACCGCGCGCATTGTCATGCCAAAGTCAATCGTCAGACTGGCAGCTGGCAGAATCACGCTGTCGGAAGAGAAACAGGCAATGTGTTTTATGGCCGGCGCTAATGCCATTTTCACCGGCGACAAAATGTTGACAACGGATTGCACGAGCTGGGACGAAGACAAGGATTTGTTGCAAGGCTGGGGCTTGCGACCAATGAAGAGTTTCGAACGAGAGGCCATCAACCCGGAAATGGTTGGTGCCGACGAGAACACAGACTCGGCAAACGACGACACCAGTCCAGTGGCATTGTTTGGTACCGAGAAATCATTCAAACAGGTTAAGCAGAACACAAGCACATCTGCCTGACCGCGTTTCTTACTTCTTGCCTTCCTCATTAGAACTTTTGGATTTTAATAGAATATTGCGTTTGCATCTTACATGGACATCAATTTTTGTACAACAATGCCAACTATTTATGGTCTTTGTCAGTTGTCCGATATTGATTGCTTTTGCATGAGTGAAAATATTACAAGAATTTTTTAAAAAAAAAAAAAATTCCTCTATAAACTACTAAAGCAATTACCACCCATATTCTCCAAAAAACCCCCCCCCATTGCTATATACCTTTCAAATTTTTTTTTTTGGTAACATATACACAATTTTTTTTATTCACCCCCATCATTATTTAACGCCTGTGATATACCATCCAATAAGTCGTCAATCTCTTCGACCTTGACATTGCACGATAACGAGATTAGTCTTCGATAGTCGTTCATTTTTTCGCCCACGCCGGCAGCAGCCCATAATTCGACAATATCATCAACCATCTTGCGCCGCTCAACTTGTAAGATATATAATTCCTTGGCAAGGTCCTGACCTAACCGGTTACTGCTACTATCACCACCGGCCGAAACATGATTGAACGTGCTGCCATGGCTTTTGTCACCCTCACCGCCATCGTCCGTGGTTAGAAGTTTGACTTCCTCTTCCCGCACCAACTTGAGTAAATCTCTCCTTTGTGTCCGCTCAACAACTTTCCGTAGTTCCGCCGCCCGGCCCGCAACCCGGTCCTCAACCACTGCTCGCTCTTGAGCGATCTTGGCGCTGTCGCGATCGTCGTCTCCGGATTCGGCTTGCAGTTCCCTCACCGTGGCCTCGCATACTCTAATGTCTTTGCGCATGTGCTCCAGCAATTGCGTAGCTTGCGCCAAATCTGCTTCCTTGTCTTGCAATTCGGCGTCATAGGCGGTCGCAAGCGCTTCGAGATGGTCGGCCATGGCTGGCACAACTTTTTGTATTGCTTGAATACCTGCCTCAGAAACATGAGGCCGCGCAACTATGTGCGTCTGTCCCGCGATAACAGGTGGCGCACCACTCGTCATCACGCCATTGTGTCGTTTCACGCTGCCATAACTAGCTGCCCTAGCATGTCCGTTCCGAGCCTGGTGATCAAACACTTGCACCGGAGAAGATGAAGATTTGGAAGCATTGGCGGCGTTCGTCATTACATAGATGTAGGATTGGGCCACCTGACCTTGCTTGTTTGGGATCTTTGTGCTTGCACCATATCCCAAAAACACCTTGACACACTTGCGAGATCCGTTCCGCGCGGCAATATGGAGCGCAGTATCACCGTTGCTATCCTGCTGGTTCAGAAACCGCGTCAGCGTCTCACCGGTCTGTGTCTCTGTCAATTTGCCGAGGATTATCTCGATATAGTACCGTGCGGCCGAATGCTTCGACTTGGATGATGTGATGCCGGCAATGTGATGGAGGACGGTCTGGCCGAACCTATCAAAGTGAAAAATTGTTGTTTGCAGCAGGTCCACCACTTTCGGGAACGTCCGACGCTCGTAGTTGTTAGTGAACATGATGGCTCGAATCAATGGAGTCTGGCCAAGGTTATTGACTATCGTGATATCCGCGCCCGCACGAAGTAAGGCTTCAATCATTCTAACGTGACCAATCGCACAGGCCCAATGGAATGCCGTGTGGCCCTCGTCGTCAATCGCTGCGTTTACATCAAAGTCCGCCGGAGGATGAACCAGGAAATCGGGAATCTTGTCGTCGTCCGGTACAAGAAAGTAATCCAAAAGTCGATTCGAATATTCCATCTGTGCTACGGCAAGACCAGCTTGCGTCGCACCGTGTCCGACAACTTCCTGAATTTTCCGTTTTCTTCGCCTCGCGTTGCGACCGTTTGCACCCAATTCGTCACCGCTATTGGCTTCCGTGTCATCTGACCCGCTGCCACTGGGAGTCGACGAACCTGAAGACAAGGACTCGAAATTTGCAGAGATACTTTCGTCGTCGGTTAAGGCTTGTTGCACACGGTGTGCGTAGTGGCGTCTGGCCAAGACCGCGCCATCTTCTGAACCAACCTCATCCATCTCTTCGTCTTCCTCATCTTCCTCTCCTGCGACCAAGTCGTCATTCTCCGCCATCCGAGCATCATGTCTTTCACCTGCACCGTTCTCATAGTCATCCTCATCCTCATCCTCCTCCTCTTCTTCTTCTTCGTCGTCGTCGTCCCGGATACCCCGGCCATAAACGGCACCACGAACAAAACGATGTCTGGCACGTCCACGACCTCTGCCAGAAGTCCCTGCGCGTCCAGTTGTGGCGGACGCTGCAGCGGCCGCCGCTGCGCGTTTACTGTGTATTGATGTTGCTGCGGTAGATGACACGGCATGCCTTGGCACTCCAACACCTCTCAGCCGCCCCCGCACTGACGAGGCGGTGATGTGTTTAGGCGCCGGAGGAGGACTGGTCGACGATGGACGGAACTCAAAAACTGGCCGAAGCAGTTCTTCCACTCGGTATTGTAACGCGATCTCCCGGCCTCGATCCAGTGGTACCCATGTTCCTGCACGAGGAAGTTAGTTCTGGTGAACAGATAAAGAACAAGAAAAGTAAACTTGGCCTGCCTTGATATTTTCCGTAGCCACCCTGTATTTTTTCATGAACGCCTTTTTGAACCTCTCGTTCCAGAATCCGAGTACGTTGTGGCTTGTCGAAATTTGCTACCTTGAGGATCTGTGTCGCATTCATCCACGCATCTGATCGCCGACGCATGACTGCTACATTGCGACATATAAACTCATACACAGGCACCTACCAAAAACAAAAATTGTCAGCCTCAGTATTTTTCCGCATTGACGGGCACGGAAGCACTCACTCCTGAATAGGTAGCCTTGTATATTTGATCGCGATTTTTGTCACTCATTGCCGTTGTCTGGGGTATCAGTTGCTTGGCTGAAATCAATTTTTTTGGTCTGTCAACGCTCAAAACAGCGTATTTGACGGATCAAGCACCCTATAAACGACAAAATCTTAGCCACTGATCTATTCATCGCTCCAAAACCAATTGACCTAAAACTTTTCTCATCGACGGGTCAAAAAAAAGCTGTGCATGCTGCTGGTTAAACCGGTCAAAAAAATCGAGCCTTGTGCTTGCCGATATCGAACCCAAGTTTTCCACTTTCAAACACAAACTTTCGCGGCGCGTAAATGCATTAAAAGACAAACTTACTCAGATCCTTCAATATCTCGCACTAGAGCCTCGACTACTAGTGCTTTTAAATGTATTACCCGCGTATCTGCTGAATGGCTTTATGCAGAGAGAGAAATGTGGCCACCTTGCGTCGTGTCTTTATTTCGCGTTGAAAGGGAGGGACCAGTTAGTTTGCCTTTCGCGTTGCAACCCACCCACTTTACGCGTCTTATGCAGAAGTAATAGGTTTATGCATTGTCCATCAGCGCACTTGGCGTTTGTGCCACACCAACTTGTAATGACGGTTACAGCCGTATAAGCATTACTGATTTTACGCATCTGTTTGCGGCTCTCGTCCAATCATCGAGCCTTACAATGAACTTCGTTGCAAGCCATATTGTGGGAGCTGCCAAGTATCGACAGCAACCTGGACAATTGACGACTGCAGACCGCGTTGACCCAGGAATCGAACGGGGTCGATTCTAATAGGTTGTGTAACTTGCGGGTCTTCTAACTAACGACCTTTGTTGTGCGGAGACGAATAATTGGAGAATTTCGCGCTCTCAAAGATGGTGCACGAATCAGTAGAAGATTACCACTGGCCGCCAGTCGGTACGCGATTAATTTTAATTATTAAAGCTGCAACAATATAATTTGCCAGATTGACGGCTAACCGAGTCACTATAGCGTCGGCGCAAGAGATGAAGGATGCGAAACTACCGCTAGCCTACCGAGACCGGTGCGCGAGCCTGCTGATTCCACTCAACAAGTGTCGTCACGAATTTTATTACTTGCCATGGAAGTGCACGGTATGTTAGGATCCTGAATGAGATCGTGCCAAAATTGTTGATGTTAAACTTTGCCCCGCAGGACGAGCGACATGCATATGAAAAGTGCGAGTATATGGAATTTCAAGCTCGAGTGAACGCACTCAAGAAGCAGAAGGCAGATGCCGCTCGGGCTGCTGCTGAAGCAGACGCGGCAGCGGCTCTGTCCTCATAATGTCAAAGTGTCGTCGTTGCTGTTGCTGCAGCGTCGGGTGATTGGATAGAAAAGAAATAATATCAATTTTTGAAACGGAGATACCTTGGATTTGGTTACAAGGGACTTATTTATGCATTGTTTGATTAGGATATGGTGACGGTTTTGGCTAAATGTCTTGTACATAAACACAATATACACAACGTAGAATATGTCGTCTGACTGACTAGCCACAAATATTGAGGATAATATATCATGCAAAAAAAGAAACTATTTAGAATGCAAATGGTACAAACGTACCAATCCCTACGAAACATAATCAAAAAAATTACTACGATTGTCCCAAAAACAATGCAAAGAAAAAGAAATAAAATGTCCCAGGGGACTATGGGCTGTGGTATCGACTTCCGCTCATGCCACCCAGTAACTTTTCACCTGCCGCGTTCCATTCATTCCCCAGAGTTAATTGCTCGACCGTCTTCACTAAATCATAATTCACCTCCGACCCGACGACAGAGTCAAACTGGTACTTTGGATGGCCTCGAATAAATTCCCTGATCCACCGCGCCGTAGTATGGAGCTCGCCACTAGCGCGTTTGCTTATCAAGTCCATGTACCCGTTGAGAGTGCAGCGAGTCTCAACGTCGACAGACATACTATCCAAATAGTGCTGCACAAGTTTGACCAAGCCGGGAAACTCATCCAGCTCGTCCTCGGCATCCGATCCCGATCCATTCGACATCGGGTGGGATTTCCGTCCATTAATAATCTCATCAATCGTAAACAAATCATACTCTTCGTCAACCGGTTTAACAAGCTTATTGACGATGGAATCCGTACTCGCGTTCGCATCGGAAGAATACAACGACGCGCACGCGTCTTCGCTCGCCGTTTCCGACCCGGTCGAGCGTGCATCATGACTATGGCACAAAGGAGCGAAAATATCTTTTCGGAAATAAAATTTTTCGTTGATGACAGCATCACGACGATGCGCAACCTGCATATTCCTGTCGACCTTCGAAATCGGTATGTAAAAGTTTAGTTTAAATGACAGAATCGCCCGGGTAAGTAATACAATGAAGATTGCGAACGCGGCGTTTTCGAAGTCGGTAAGCTGGATCTCCATGCTGCGGAACTCGACCCGCCAGCCAATGTTGGTTCCTGGTGGTGGCGGCTTGAACCGCATTGTCTGCCAATTCGTCGACTGGATATTTTCAAAGTGATCGGAAGAAGTAGTATCGTCCTGATTGACTAGCTCAGAGAACACGACGATAGGATCGCGGATAAATAAATGCGCGTAGTGATTAGCTAACTTTTCGTCCACGCCGGCATCAGTAAGCCTCTTTTTGATCTTGTCGTCCATGACTAGGTCTATGTCATTGTACTCAGGCTTACAATCCATGCTCTGGGATATATAGTAATCTATAGAATCGTATCGTGACTTTGGTATCACGAACCGCTCGTTCTTCAATGGTTTCTGGCCTCGTTCTTCCAGAGTTCGATCGTCCACACTACCGGCAATCACGTTCCATCGGCAGTCTTGATCGCTCAAATAACCCCGCCACGCCGGGCTCGCGGCCGTGAGGGCCAAAAATATGGGACCAAGTGGGGCCAATTGATCGTATAGCCTCCGGGCCTCGTCAATATCTGTTGCCTGGAACGTAATCTGCAAACAGCAGCACCCCATACCGAATCCCATGCTGTCCATGTAAATATGATCCGGCTTTGCTGCTCCTTCCCTAGCGTTCGCATCTTCTGGATAGATGTCTCGGTCATACGGAATTGTTGGGTCGATGAACGGACTAGGCGTGTTCTTGTCCTTAAAAACGGGCACGTTCATGGCAACTTTCGAACCGCGTCGTTCGCGTATATTGGCTGTCAACGTCGGGAACCGGGCATGCGGATTAATAAGTTCGTCTGGCAAGAAAAATGATCTGCTGGCGTTCCCCGTCGGCGGATAATAAGGGTCAGTGAATTGGCCGGGAGCACCAAGCCGCGGGTAGGACGCTAATGTAACAGGAAACTCGTGCGGAAGCATGTGTTCCTTTGCGATCTCGCGACGGCGGTTCATGTCGCGTTCGACATTCAGGAGGTCCTCTAGTGACGCGGTATACGGCTGGCCCGGTGTTGCCTCAAGCATATAACGGCCGTATTCAGGATGAAATGTGGGAATACGCAGGCCAGATCTAATCCTTATCGCTTTAGAATATGCACTTTCATGTCACAAAGTAAGTTATTACTTACCCCATACCTAAGTCGTCCTCAATCTTGCGTTGCTTTTTCTCGTTTTCCTCCAGTGCCGTCAAAATTTCAGCCTGCCGTAGCGAAAGGAATGCCGATTTACTCTCGTCGTCAAACGAAACAACCATATACTCGACTTCATCGCCCCAGAGCAAGCTATTTCCCCGTTCATCTTTTGTGTTTTTCCAAATATGCAAGAATTGCTGACAGGAGTTAGCAATTTTTTTGGTTCCACTAAACAAATAACCGACCCCCAAAACTGAATTACCTCAATACCATGTTCCCGAACATGGTCTGCATACTTCTGGACTTCTTTCCATGGTAACGGGGTTCCAAGGGACCTTCAATTTCCAAGGTTAGCTATCAGTCATTTTGCTAAAATTTTTTATATCACCACGTCGACCACAAGCACAATTAATTCTGTTTCAGAGAATCTGAAGAATAGGAAAAAAAACCACTTAAATGACATACAATAACCCCATTGTTGCGGGCAGAAATTGGGCGCCGACAAGTTAATGTCGAGAAACAGAATATGATATGGCTGTGACTAACTCGTCAAGGTCAGGAGGAGAGCTGTGCCTCACCGCAAGCTCGAATATCACGCCCCTGCCGCGAACGGTTAGGAGTCGAGATAGTGTATCTTACAGGCGCCGGAGGACGATTAATGTCTTTGCCCAAGAAGAGAGAAATTGGGTATCGTATAAAGACCGCTCCTAAAGTTTCCTGCACACAAATTGTCTGCCCGGTTCCCATTGACGTAGGGTCAAATTAGAGTTTGAGAGCTATTCACAAATTAGGAATAAATATGCCGATGTGGGTTTGCGATTAATCGGTATTATTATTGATCTACCACTCTTTAGTGGGAATAGATTTCACAACCGAGTATTTAATTAATAAATATGGCTTAATACCTCACCTTCCCAGCTTCGTCTTGATTGAGGCCACAAACCCTGGGTTCTTGAAGATCTGCAAACTTATCAATCTGCTCGCAACCAAATTTTGCATTTGTCAGCGCAGCCGCACTTAAATTTTGATATGGTGCATACCCGTTTTAGTCGCTGAACCCACGAGTCACTAATAACAAATTATTCTATAAAATATATCACGGTCGTTAGAATTTTATAATTAATAGAAATTACTTTGTAGGCTGTTCACGGTTGCCGATATTGACGATACGACATCGGTATTCCTAATGTCTGACGATTGCCGTTTGACGATTTATCGTCAAATATTTTGCAATCGTGTCGGCGTACCAGGGCATTCGGCCATATTGGCAAAAAGGCAGATAATTACATACTTCCGCCCAATACCGATGACGATCTGATTTCATTATTTGTATTCCCTACAAACAACCCGCCGACTGCTCCATATAGAACAGGCAAACTTTCCGCGATATCACTGTATCCTTCACAAGTGTCAAAAGAAGACATCAAAGATGACTCGATTGCTTCGCTACCCCACTGTAAAGACGATCCAGAGTTAAAAACAGATCCGGAGAAAGGAATCAATCCATTCGGCTGGATATTCTCATAAAACCTCAACTAAACATAATAATAACAATATACTCCGGACCCGATAGTCAAAGCGAAATTTAAACAAGCCAGAGCGCCTCCCGTCCAGTTAACCCTTTATATCTATTAAATGCTGGTTTAAACCGAGCAAGCTTGTAGAAGTTTATAAAAAATTGGCTAAAACGCTAGTTCAGATGGCTCCCAATCAAGACCGAGACGAACATATAATCGAATCTGAACTTCACGCCAAATAATTTTTTGCTCTGCCCGAGACACGGAAATATTCTGTGGCGGTAAAGCAATCGAGGACGATAAACTCGAACTAATCGTTGTCTGAAGTTGGGGATTTTTTGGCATGCCCGGCGATTCTTGGAGGCGTGTGTGAGATGCCGATGTCGAAGTGTTTGGTCCAAAATTATGGACAGATTCTGAAGGGTCACCTGTCTTTCGTGACGGCAACGTTGTAGCGGATGAGGATAAGCCAGCGCGAGGTGGAGATGCTCCGGGCGAAGAAGAACTCGCTCTATCGAGTAAGACTCGTTTCAATAGATTTCCTCTGGACTTGGCGAGTTGCTGTTCCTGCTTGCGAAGCACCCGAGCGCTCATGGCTTTCTTAAACTCTACACGACCTTGCGCCTCGCATGCAAGAGCCAGCAGATAATTGTCAATAACTCTCCTCCATTCCGGTTTGGTCAATGCAGCGTAGTTTTGTCTATGCGACAAACAAATATTGATTGTCTCGCGAGCAATTCGTACACGGTGACTAGTAGATAATCCGATTTCCACATATAAATCAGATCCAGCGAGTGTATCGACTATTGTCTGGTCATCAGCAGTTAAAGGTAGGACAATTATCCGAAAATGCTCTTCCTTGAGAACAGGTACTGTTTGTGTAAGAGACTGTGGATCTGATGCCGTTGGTGGTGGGTCGGGAAGCCACTCGGGTTTGAGCTCGGTGACCATGCATAGGGCTCGTAGGTCATTCTTTTCCCAGTCAATGAGATCGCGATGGGTAAAGGAAGGTCGGCGGAGATATAAATCCGCGATTCCAAAACTGGTGAATAAACCCTGTCCCGAAGAATAGTAGTGGTGATGTGGCAATTGCGGTGGGAACCTTAGAAAGACTTCGGCCGGATACATGTCGGCGAATGATGATGGTATGATGTCGAGGACAGACAGCATTGGCGCCGTGGTGGCCACATACGAGTCAGACGCATATTCGTTGCTGAGGAACGACGTGTTGGAAGGTCTGTCAGTACCAGGCACATTGCGAGGACGACGACGACGTCCTCGTCCTCGACGCTGCCGGTTGGAATCATCCCCGCTTGTTGTGCTTCTTGTCGAGTCTGTGTAGCTGGAAACGGAGATGGCGTCGTCGCTGTCGTAGGTGACGTCAACCGTCTCGACATGCTCGAAATGCGCAGCCAATTTCTTCGAAGTCGAAGGCGGATTGCCGACGCCTTTCCTGTCGCTGGGTGGCTGGGACGATCTTTTGTCTGTGCACATGGCGCAAAGTGGTTGAAGTGCTTCTATAAGAGTCTATAGGAAATTGAAACCGGAGTCGTAGGAAGGTGCCTGCCGCCATAAATGGGAATCATTCTTGAGGAAGTCGCTCTGATGTGACCATTGGGCATGTACGGGTGGCGGATGACGATATGGAATATTAAATATATTAGACGAAGAGACCAAGCTCGGCGAAACTGTGGTATTGCGTTGTCACGATCTGATTAACACATGCATGGTCAGCCTCGTGTTGACCATGACGTAGTAGAAAGAGAGAAGATGAATCACTTATTACTATATTATTATGATCGGGCGCGATTGTGGCAAAGCGATTCCGCAGTCCTTTTCTTACTTTGGCCCCAAATGCGCAAGTGCGGGGAAAGCTCGGGGAAACACAGTGCGGCGGTGATGCGGACCGCTTTTGTTAGAGAGGCGGACCGAAGGAAGCCATTTTAATATTCATAGACTAGATCTGTTCTAAAAGGGCTAATTCTCAATTGCTCTTCCTCGTATGGCAAGAGAAATACACCAGACGAGATAACGGTAGCATTACCGTGAACCGCAAATTTACCAGTAAAGTGCGGATTAAGATTACCGCAACGGGCAAATAAGGTGTGATAACCGGATGTCTCAGCCTCAGTCCGGACCACACCGGTTATATCTTTTTAATTATGCCGGCTAATAGTCGCATCTTTTCTCTCCACTCGTTTGCCAGTGACTCATTATTGATTTGTTTTCCATCTTCCAGAACTTCTGTCATTTGTCTTGTAACAGCTTGGCCTAAACACGTCATATCTCTTTTATTTTTTGGTGCCTTGTCCGTTAAACCCTATCCGCACAGTGTGGGGTTCAACTCCGGCCAATTCGGCCGTAAACCGTTGATTCCAACCTTCACGACCATTGTGGAATGTGGATTATAGACTGATAGATGTAGGGCTGGACACGAATAATGATTTTGCTTATTCGTATTCGACTTCTTTTGCAATTCGTTATTCGTATGGTTTAGGGTTATATCCATCAATATTCGTATTCGTAACTTAACTGGGCCAAAAACTTTAAAGCTGAGGTTATGCAGATTGGCCGACAATCTAAAAAATGTCGCGTCCGTGACGCGTGAAGTTAGGCTGACTACGCGCTTTAATTCGAAATTCAAATGTTAATACGAAACCGTGCATACGCCAATGAGGACAAAAAGGAATACCAGGTAACTAACAGCAGGGCGCCGGGCAGTTACGTAATTATTATAAGCCCTCGAGCCGCAGAAATTGTAATCGGTTTAATGTTAACTTAATTATAGCAAAAATATTTGGCAATATTCATAGAAAAGGCAAATCCTATTGTTATCGCGTCTAGCTGATTCATGCCGAAAGATATATGGCGCATTCCTCAACTACCACGGCAAAATTGATCCGTCATTGTTTTTCAACAAGTATTCATCCGTCGCAGTGACCGAGCCAACAACTTCCCGGACTTGACTAGCACTCTCTTCAGCGCTTATAGCAGGACCAGCACCACCAGTGTACATATTCGTGTACACGAGACCAGGATGGATGGGCACGACCGTAAAGCCAAGTGATTTCAATTGATTAGAGAAATGCTATGGGCAGCCACGTTAGCTATCTATCAATCGCACAAGCTAGCCACGACACAAAAATAAAAAATACACTTACCAACGCAATCATGTTCAACGCCGCCTTCGACGCAGCGTAGCCGGGAATGACTCCGACTGATTGGAAAAACTCGGCGTGGACTTTATTGACTTCCAGAGATGAAACGGCAGTTGAAATAAATATAATCTTTTTGCCATCACGCTTCGCAAGTGATGGCACTAACTTTGACGTGAAATAAGACGGGCTCACCGCATTTACCTTGAAGTGATTCTCCAGCTCGTGCGGATCAATCGATTTAACAGACGATTCTTCGCGTTCAGGTCCACCAGCTTTGGCCAATCCAAGGTTCTTACAACTTGATTTAGCATCACGAAAGTCTAGTACACAATGAACATATATACACACGTTCCAAAGCTCGTCGATTCCATCCGGCGCAATCTTTTCAATTTCAGCCACTGCTGAATCGATTGTGGAGTAATCAAGCGCTTCCATCTCGACAAAATGAACATTGGGTGACTGCTCGATAGGTGTTCCGGCAATCTTTGCCTTCGACCTTACTGTCGCAATGACAGTATCTCCCTGCTCACTGAATTGGGATGCGAGAGCAAGTCCAATTCCTATTCCCTGGTTAAAACCGCTGTTGTAACGAAATGTCACTGGATACCCATACCGCTACTTGTTCCTGTGACCACGATAATTTTGGGCGACATGATAGTTCGCAAAGTTGTATTAAGACTGAATTTTACACACTCTCTGCAAATCGGACACGTTTCATGGCTATATATATACACATATATATGTGCAGACCCGACTTTTGCTCACATCTGCCACCACCTCACGTAATCACTTAGAATTACAGAATTGATTACAAACAGAATTTCTATAGCCGTGCTCGTGGATCACGATATCACGAATCTCAGCCAAAAATCGCGCACCAAAGGTAAAACCCCCGGGGGTTTTGATCCCCGAATTCACGCCGCATCTTCGGCGGCTTCGGCGGCTTCGGAGGCGTAATGTCCGGAGCAGAAATTTCCTTCCTGCCCAATTCTTAAAGGAGACAAAAAAGGTTGTTAGCTGCTTATCAGTTCAGCTATGCTATCAAGGGTCACAGCTCTATTATTGGAGGATGAAAGGTGTGATACACAAAAAGCGATAAATTCTTGCGGCATCTAATTGTTGGGCAACATCAATCTACTTGCACCCCGAGCGAATTAATCCAACCAATAACTCTACACCTGCAACCACGCCATCAACCACTTTAATCCTATCTCCTACTGCCTTATTAATTGCCTCCTCCATTCCTGCCATTCCTGCACATCCTAGACAAATCACTGTCGCGCCATTTGCGACTGCCCTGATAGCTGCTTCGCCAATTCTTTGGTTGACAATCTCGGCCGATAGACCATGAAGTTCCAACACGCCTAGTCCTGTCGAAAACGTGCCGGCATATAATGTGTCCGACCCAAGCAACGCTCTAACTGCATCGTCGAGTAATACTTCCCAAATTTTGACCGTCGTGACAATAGCAAACTTTCCGCCAAGGGCAAGCGAATGCAAAACTGATGCCTGAAAGATTCCCAATACCGGCTTGGACGTCTGCTCTTTCAAGCAATGAACTAGCGGGTGATCCGGGTAACACGCGACAAGAAACCCATCATATTTGTCCAGGAGCGGGATCAGGGCTGGTAAACAGTTCGCGGCCGACGTAATCTCTGTCGTGACGGAATCGATCTGCAATGGGCCACCTTTTGGACCCGTGAAAAAATCATAGGCGAACCCGGCCGGTGGCTCAAGCACTTCCTTCAAAGTGTCTGATACAGAGCAAGATGAATTCGGATTGATGACTAGTATTGAACGCATCCTGACGTTTTTTTTTTGTCGTTATTTCAGTTGTGATGCTTATTTGGCTGGGAACCCCGTAGCCGCTTTCAAGACTCGAGATTAAAGTTCCCAACTTTAATATTCGCCCGACCTTCGCAACAGTTCCGTCGGTTTAGATTAAGGACAACCGACCAATATATTGATTGGGTCGTAATGATATTGCATATTCAATTTCTCTGTATTTATACTATAACCCATCTACGTCATCGTCGTCTCAAGATTTTTAACCGCGCTTAACAACAAATTACAGTGCAGCATCCATCACCATCACCAAAAACGTACGACCGAATCACACAACATGGACGGAATCAAGACTCTAGACAGTGGACCTTCAGATCAACTTTTATTTACTTGACCTGAGCAAAGGCACGGCGGATGGGCGAACGCAGGGGAACACCAGCCCAGAACTCGATAGTCTTCTCAGCCCGATCAGCAATTCCT
>JANJPG010000158.1:0-15070 GCA_030407185.1 Lipomyces yarrowii
TAACAATGAGCCGCCGGGCAGGAAAATCAACGGGCCCAGGATATGACAGGGAAGAGATTTGGAACTTGTTTCGCAGGGGAGGGCGATCAAACAATTTTGATTACGAGGATGATGATGATAGTATGGAGGCTTCTGGATTCGATGTTTTGCGTGAGGAAATGAAAAGTACAGCGCATGCACGGAAGGAGGATGAGATGATGGACGAAGAGGAAAGACGTCTTGCGGAGGAGAAGAAGATGAGGAAACGCATGAAGCGACCATAATTCGCTATATCAATATTACTTGCATAGATCGTGTAAATATTTGTCCATCGATATCGCAGTGTATCTTCTGCTTGGACCCGGATGACGTAATTGCACGTTATATGATGTGCGGCTCGAAATGATCGATTTCGCCCGCGGTTTAATAATCATACGACTACAATAATTGTCAGCTTCACAGTTGACAGGTTAAATAAATTTGTCGGGACCCTGTCCGTATCGCTACTGGCTATGACGCTTGTTTGCTCGTTCTTGCGTTCAACAACAAGTGCACACAATATAGTATGGCACGTATGACTCGATTTGGTACTCTCGCAGTTCACGCGGGCTCCTCACCGGATCCTCGGACAGGAGCCGTGATCTCGCCGATTTCGCTCTCGACCACGTTCGCGCAAAACTCGCCAGCAGTGCCGATTGGAAAGTATGAATACTCCCGTTCGAGCAACCCGAATCGTGATGAGTTTGAGCAAGCTGTCGCTTCTCTGGAAGGCGGAAAGTACGGTCTAGCGTTCTCATCCGGCAGCGCCACCACTGCGACCATTCTGCAGTCTTTGTCTCCAGGGAGCCACATTATATCAGGTGCAGACGTGTATGGTGGCACCCATCGATACTTCACCAAAGTGGCGCAATCACATGGCTTAGTGGTATCGTTTACGACAGATCTGTTGAATAATATCGCATCCCTAGTCAGATCTAACACGCGCCTGATCTGGGTAGAATCTCCGTCAAATCCGACATTGTCCGTCACAGATATCAGGGCAGTTGCGCAGTTGGCAAAACAGCACTCCATAGTTCTGGTTGTCGACAACACCTTCCTCTCACCGTATCTCCAGACTCCATTGGCGCTTGGGGCAGATATTGTCGTGCATTCAGTGACCAAGTACATTAATGGTCACTCGGACGTCGTTATGGGCGTGGCAGTGCTGAACGATGACGAAATCTATCAGCAACTTCGATTTCTTCAAAATGCAATCGGTGCTGTACCTTCAGCCTTTGATTCATGGCTGGCGCACCGTGGTTTAAAGACTCTTCATCTTCGATCGCGGGCCAGTAGTGAGAACGCACAGAAAGTTGCAGAGGCTCTGGTGAATAATATTAAGACTGGCAAAGTCGTACAGGTAAACTATCCCGGTCTCGAAATTCATCCCAATCGGCGAGTTGTCCTGGAACAGCACCGGGATGGTCTTGGCGGGGGAATGATTTCATTTCGTGTAGCTGGTGAAAGACGAGGAGCTGAAGCGTTTTGCAAATCTACAAAGATTTTCACGTTGGCTGAATCTCTTGGTGGAGTGGAGAGTTTATGCGAGGTGCCGGCATTAATGACTCACGCCGGAATCAATCCGTCCGAGAGGGAACGAGCAGGGGTGCATGATGACCTTGTTAGATTGAGTGTTGGTATAGAAGATGGCGATGATTTGGTAGCCGACGTCCTGCAAGCTCTGGATAGAGCTACCGCACAAGTGAATGGTGTGGATAGATAAATTTTTTAGCGACCGCTGTTGCCATATAATTTTAGACCCATATAATTGGGTAAAGGTATTAATTTTCTATTCATGTCTAATATACAGAGTTTGACTTCGTTCCAATTAGTTCTATAATTCATCATGATACAGATCTAATGTTTTGCGTCCCGCCTTCGGATTGCCAAATAGTGAATGCCTGACATCTGAGAGCTTGTCCAGGAACACCAATTCTTGGCCCGGTATTGAATCTAGGTCGCTCCTCTGTCCATCCACCGTCAATAAGGACGAGCTCAAATCTTCCTGAGCTTCATGTCTTTGCCTTCTGAGCGCAGTCCTTTGTTCAACTTTCTCCGCAATCCACCGTCTAAAGTTATCTTGTATGGGACAGTATGTGGAATATCTTGACTTTATAGCCGACAAAGATGAAAATATCTTTTCGCGAACATCCATGCTCACAATATTGTCGCGCGAGAGCGCATCTTGGAACGCAGAACACCAGAGGCCCAGCTCGACTTCAAGCTCAGGCTGTGTCGTGTCTGAGGACGTTGAGTGTTTATTCATCATGTCATTCACGAATGAGTCCTCAACAAAAGTGCCAACGCGGCCCAAAAAGTCCTCGTCTGGAGCTTCTGCAAAGAAGTACTCTCGTAAAATGTCGCCACCCTTGCATTTCCAAAATTCTGTTCGGCCGAATTTACCATGTATAGACGATGCAAGTGCAAACATTATTCTATATCGTACTGTTTGGTCTTGTTCCTGCTTCAAAGACTGTAGGAGATTTGTGACAACTTGAGAGACGGTCGCAATTTGTAAAGCTGGTTCATTATTTTGAAGGGCCGACCCAATTATCCTGGCTGACAAGGCTCGCACTTGTGGTGACGAGTGTGTGTTAACTAATGCCAGGAAGACCGACATCACCTCCGACACGGCTATCTTTATGCCGAAATCAATCTCGTGAGAAAAGTCCTCAACGTTACTCAACGCAGCAATGAGCAAGTCGTGTTGGCCCTCATCGATGTTGCTATTCACTGACTCTAACGCCGACGACTCTGCGGGACCTTTGTCCATACTCGTCTCTGACGCAAACGAACTCAAGATAAATGCAAGGTTATTTTCAAACTCTTCGTGCTCAGATAACGATATATGAGGATTCGGTTTATGTGAATACGGTGACTGTCCCCACATACCGCTTTGCTCGCTATCACTTTCAGCACTCATACCGTCGGCTTGATCTTGCGTATTCAATGAAACACCGGCCCCTTCAATATCGGAAACAACCACTATTCCGGCATGGTCTGCGTCGTTATCGTCATTATTTGATACTAGTTTTGCTTCTCGTCGTCCAGTCTCAAGATTTAACCGAACATGTAATCCTAGCTCCCTTCGTCAGCACGTACTACACTACATGCCGGTTGCCTGGCAATCAACTCACCTCCAGGAATGACTTGATCTGGTAGTACCTCCCGCCAACTATCTGTAGCTTCAAACACGGCCGAATAGCACTGGCTTCCATCTGATGGGCATATCAACCCAACTGGCTCCGGCTCCGTGACCGTACCTTCGCCGAACTTGACGGCGGAGGTGACAAACGCTATCACGGTAGCTGCTCTGAATAAAACACTTCGCATGAACAAACACTCAGACCGGATATACACAATGTATAAGGTACGTGTATTATACAGCGGGACAAAAGATATTTGCAGATATAATTGCGGAGCGGTGTCCAGAACTTAAATACAAAAGTATACGTCTCTTTTTTGACCACGTCTCCAACCCGACCGAGTTTATAAAACTTGGTGACGTCGTTCTTGGAATTACCCCTGAAAAATAAATGGTGGCGTTTTATTCAGATGCCCGGTTATATTACGCGGTTGCTGGCGCAAGACTTACATATTAACGCAGTAATTATCATAATACAACATAATGTTATAACTTACATTTAAACAAAATGAATCTACAAATAGTATTAAATGAGTTCCTTGATATTTTTTTTACCGCAAAACAAAAAATTTCCAAGCTTTACTTTAGTTTACCTATTTCCGGACAAAAAATAAACCAGACCAGACCATCCAAAAACATTACGCCAATATCGTACAAATTTTTTTTTAGTTAATAAAACGCTCTTTAAGCGAGTCTGCTTGCAATAATGACAGTTCGGCCAATATTTCCGACAGGCTATGCTCTGCATCTCTGGTCAATAAACCATTGCTATTAAGGCTTCGAATAAAGAGTGTCGATATCGAATTCTGCAGTTAAACAATGTCAATCAGCAAAAATTTTATAAGATGATAGTACAAACAAAAAGACGCACCTCAATTCGTGTCACAACATGATCCAGTAACGGAAGGACTCCATGATCAGCTATGTTTTGACGAACAAACTCCTCCAAGTAGCCTTCATGGTCTTGGTCACCTAAAGGTGCACCATTAAGATAAGAGCAAATTCTCTCTAACCGGAGAGAAACAGAGCGCAACGTCCATACCATCTCGGACGTTGGATTAACATTCTGAGGCGCTCCCACGGTGACGTCAGGCACGCCGACTTTCATGCGCGCAGCCAGATTCTTCGGATATATTAGAGAGATAAATTCTGGACTTTCCAGGCCCTTGAGCTTCAAAACTCCGAGTTCGGTCAACCCCCAGCCGTATCCATGAAGTAGCTTCATATCTCGGTCAACCGCCTTGGCCAAAATTTCGTCGCCGACCACGTCATAAAGCGCAGTTAAATCACCGGGAAACTTCTTGTATGCCTCGTCGAGCCTATGAACCTCGGTGACAAAATCTTGGCTAACTGTAACCTGACCTCCATCAGCGACGGCGCTAATTCGCGAAGTCCGGTTGACCATGGGTCCAAAGTAATCCATTCGACGAGTAATCGGGTCACGTTCGCACACTGGCGATCCCCAGTGAATACCCATTCGCACTGACAGACCTCGATATATGATGTTATCGTCATCATCAACGACTTCAGCTCCGTCTACCGAACTAGTAATTTCCGCAGGCCATTCCGCGACCAGCAATTGCGACTGGACACTAAAGCACCACACCATTGCCGCTGCTGCCGTCGGGAAACACACCATGAACGCGTCACCTTCTGTCTTGACTTCATAACCGCCGACGATGCGCAATTGACGGCGCATAATGGAATTATGAATTTTGATAGCGGACCGCATCGCAATCGGGTACGTTTCCCATAGAAGCGTGGAATTCTTGATATCAGTGAATACCATGGCTAGTTCGCCAACAGGCGGAGAAACTTCGTCACCTAAACGAGCTAGACCCTATAGTCCAATTTTAGTCAGACTAGTCTCGTTGAAGTGCCTAACTATCTGAGCTTTGCTTACCGCATCTTCAGGAAAATTCCTCGCTCGTCGCCGCTTTGAAAGAGGGAATAATTCCTCCTCCTCAATGTTAGAGATCGATCCCAACGAACCACGACCGGGAATTCGAGAACGACTAATCTTTTTGCCAGAATCACCCACGGCGACAATCATGACGACGATCTTGTCCGAGCAACCATAGGCAATAGCTAAATCACGCAACTTTTGCGCAGCACGCATGGGATCGCTTCGTTCCGTCGCGGCCATATCCACCGCCGTCTGGTAGTCAATGTATTCCCACAGTTGCTTGGTCGCAATGATCAGCAAATCATCAGTATCCGAGAGCTGGCATTCGACAATCGAGGGCGCGGCCTGGACACAGGGAAGAAGCTCAAAATAGCCAAATGTTCGCGAGACCTCTAAAATATCATTAAGCTTTCCGGTTTGCGATACAAAACCGCCTGATTCTCGAATCCGTTCGATTTCGGGTGAAAAAGCCGGCTCGTGTAACTTTGTTAACAATCTAAATTCTCTGTCGGTTCGAGAAAGTATAGCTCGGACGTCGCCGATGTTTGCAATGTAAAGTCTATTGCCGGCAATGTATACCACAGTCGCGCAGGCTCCCGTTTTTGCGTCCTCGGGCCCAACAACCACAACCGATGACCCACGGTGGCCGTAGTCTAATCGATATTTATCTTCAGCCTCGCTCATTGTTCGTGTACCGAGCTCTTTGTTCAAAGATAGGAACGTTCTTCTCAACGCAGTGGCGACAGACTCTCCTTCTCGCAACTTGCGCAACTCCATCGAAAAGAAGTCTGCGAAATTGTCTTGGGCAAATTTTGCAATCTTGCTCCCGCCATTCGCGACGGACTGACCATCAAACAAGCCAAATATAACTTCGTCTTCGTTACCACGGAATCGCTCGACCGCCATGTCAATAGTGGACAGATGATCGTAGTTTCCTAAGGTGTCAGCCAAGCCGTATGACATAGCGTGGACTTCAGAACCAGAAGTACGGACTCGTCTATCTTCGGTCTGGTCAGGAATCGTAGAATCAGTACTTTTCAGAGTCACGTCCATCAATCCTAGCACACGAAGCTTGGACAAGCTCGAGAAATCTGACAAGTCGATCTCGCCTCTGGCATGCGGGGTCTGCTTGATCTCGAGCCGTTTATTTCCAGATAAGTTTAAATATTTCAACTCCATATTGAAGTTCCTGATCCTCCATGTCAGTTTTTCTATAACTAATAATAATAATAATTCAATTCCCCTCTTACCAATTCCAGTCGTACGGCCAGTTAGATATATTGTACTTCAACGAATTGCTACCGACATCGAGAACAAGCAAATGATTGATTTCCGCCAACTCGGCCGGAAGAGTCAGGAGCTTGTTAGCATTAATATGAAATATCTTCAAATTTGTAAGCCGGAAAAGATCGTCGGCAGGCAAGATTGTGAGGTTGTTGCCGGAGAGATATAAGTCCCTCAGATTAACCAACCGGCCAAGAGTGCCGACAGGGATTTCCGACAAGTAATTGTAGGACAGGTTCAAAACTTCAAGTTCGGTTAAGAACGAGATTTCTTTGAAACTGTCGTCGTTCAGCTGGTTATCAGCCAAGTACAGATACCGAATACTCTGTGCCATCGTGTTTGCGAGTCTAGAAGATGACGTCGCAGAATCCTTTCTCGACGCGCCGGATTCTATACCGGCCGAGATGAGTGCCTGCCTGTGGGTTGGTCCTGCATCACTCGACGCTGCCGAGTATTCCGATTCTCTTCGTCCAGCCATATCGCGAGGACTGTACCCGGACGAGCTTGACATATTAGATGTTCGACGTGACTGAAAGTCGCCCTGTCCTCCACCTTCTTCCGAAACGGATCTCAAACCTGATGCTTCCGAACTAATGGAGCCAAGGTACAACGGCATGGGGAATGAATCCAAATTATTAGATGAAGCATTCAGCATTTCGAGATTGCTTAATTGCCATATTTCAGACGGCAGACTGCTGAGCGTGTTGCTGTGCACGTCGATTTGTCGAAGTTCGGGTAAAGTACCAATTTCAGCCGGCAGGGACGACAAACTATTACTGACACAGCTAAATCTGGCAAGACGTCTTAGACGACCAATTTGGGATGGTATCGTGCTAAAATGGTTGTTATCGAGCGTTAACGTTTCCAAATTGACAATTTTCTCGAAAAATCCTTCAGGAAACGATGACATTTTTGCGTTAGCCAGATTGAGTGTGGCTAATGTTGTCATCGGGACAGGAAAATTAAATCGCGTCACCGGATTCCGGTTGAGATGAAGAACGCGCATTCTCCTCGAGTATTGCTCAAGTCGAGATACGGAATTGTGCGAGGAAAGGAAGACTTCGAGCCGTGGCAGTGTCATGATTACTTCCACGTTTGTCAGATCATTAAAACGAATGTCGAGGGATTTGAGAGACGTGAGATTCTGAAACGTCTCTGGCAGTGCTCCAGTGAGTAGGTTATTTGTGATAGCGAAGGTCTCTAGTGCACATAATTGACCAATTTCTGGCGGAAGCTCTCGAATGTCGTTGAAGGACATGTCAAGCTCTAACAAAGTAACCAGGTTGCAAACTGATGATGGAAATTCTGTCAAGTAATTAAATGCCAAGCTTAGGTGCCGTAGATTTCTTAGATAAAGAAAACTGTCTGGAATACTGGACAGGCAGTTGTTTTGGGCCTTGAGCGATACCAAAGTTTCTTGCTTTTCAAATTGGCCATTATCTAGATCTTCCAGTCGATTACTGGATATGTCTAGATAATTCAATTTCGCTGTTTGCATTATGCTAGATGGAAGATGCACGCGAAAATTGCCAGCGAATTTGACCTCGCGGAGATTGACGCAAGCATGGATAAATTGCAACGGCACATCGACCGACAGGTTTTCCGAAAGATTAAGAGAAATGATTTCACTGGCATGCTGATATAACGATGCTGGAATTGTCTGCAGATTCAGTTTCTGTAGGTTTATTTGCGAATATTTCTTGGTAGGTACGTAATCTTCCGGCTGCTAAATGGCATAAACTGTTAGGACTATCACCTAGGACGAGAGAAAAAAAAGATACTACATACACCATCGATCGGGACCGCACTTACTGAGGGGATAAACAGGAATCGGTATAAAAATCCCGTATCCTCGCGTCCCATTTCCCAAATATGATCCTCTTCGGTGTATCCACATAGCTCCAGAAACCTTTTTTGCAACATTATTGGTCGCTCATTGACTTGAAGAATTCGGACTACTCCCAACCGGCGAAATGCGATTTGATAGTGGGCAACGGACGGCAAGAAAAACTTGCGTCCCAGGATTTGCATGAGATCAGTGACAGTGACATCGAGTGGACAGACGATGGTTGCAAAAGTGCCGTCTGTCCTAAAGACACGGATGTAATACGTCGACGCGGCCTTGGATCGTGGGACCGGTGCCTTTTTTGGTTGGGGAGGCTTAAGAGTATTTTGAAGTTCATCGTCTGGTCGCATCACTCCCCAGCTTTCTGGAGCAGTCCAACCTGCGGTTTTTGGTACGCCTTGCGGCGTTTTGCGATCCGACGGAGACGATGGTGCTAGTGCGTAAGGACTAGGAAATGGTCCTGACCCAGGGCCGGTGATGGCAGTATGATCATTTGCCGGGGTTGGGGTGTGATTTCCACCTCTGTGGGCCATAAGCCTGCGATTCTTCATTAAATGGCGCCTGGGTGCTTTGCGTTCTCCTTGATGGTGTTGTCGGAGATACTCTGGTTTGAGAATGCCGGCCATGTCTTCCAAGTGGGTATCCAGGTGGAATAGATGTGGATTGCTTTGCGTAGACGCAGGAGTGATCGTGCTACTTGTACTCTGCTTTCGAGAACCACTTGTTGCCTCTGCCGTACCGTTATGATGCTTGGTATGGAATATTCCATCCTTGTGATGATTCCGATCGGGCGGCGTGCCAATTCGAGATTTGTCGAGTTTCAAGTGCTTCTGCCTGTACTTCAAAAGCATCGATGGCGAATCGCTTGGATCGCCAGAATCAGAAAGTGATGCAGTTACCGGCGAATGCCGTCCCGATAGTTCAGAATCCAATACTATGCAAAAGCAATGGCAGTTAGAAGGATTTGCTTATAGTTTTGGACTTGCGACCGTTACAAAACTTTTGCGATTGGGGGACTTACGATCCGAAGAATCTTTGCGCTTGATTAACTTGCCCAAAAAGCCGCGCTTCTTTCTGTCTCTCGAAAAAGACGACGCAGACGACGGTGGTCGCTGTATCGAACCTGGCGAATCAAACTCCATGTGAGTCAGATCTGGTTCGAGTCGATCACTCTTGCCGGAGTGTACCAAGGTGCTGTCGGTGGACATCAAAATCCAAGCAACAGGACACTATCCCCCGGATCGACCAATATCTGACAATAATGCGCAAGATAGAAATTGCGGGGCCAAAAAGGTGAACTGAGGCTTTGTTGGTGGAGCCAAAACGATGTAGACTTTGGTAGTCGCCGACTTCCAAGCCGCGGACGTGGGACGTCACTGCGGCGGCGCGAACCCCATATTTTGCTACCGCATAACTATTCGCACAGAAATACACTACATTACGAAGTCGTGATAGTAATATGGCCTAATAAAAGGCCTGTTACGATTACGAATATCGGGGCGACTTTAAGTCTTTAATTGCAATATTCATATTCGCTATTCGACTCTTGAAAGGGATTCGAATTCCGAGGGCCCTTCAGGTCCATGAACTGTGGAGCTCTGATCGTTCGACAGAGCAGGTAGCAGATATAAAACATCTACAGAGCCACTACTACTGAGTACTACAAATGGCATCAATGTAAAATGTTGTAGTTGAGTGATCACCGCGCTTGTGAACTAACGATAACTCATTCGTATTCGCCAAATACGAAGGGTTTCAGGGTTTTTCCCAAAACCTAGAGTTCGTATTCGGATTATCACGTGATATGAATTTAAATTTGGGCCATACTAAAGGCTAGTTCCTATCTGAATCGGCGGGGTCCAAAAAAAAGGGATTCGAATAATAATATTCGTCCTGTTGATTGCCCAATATAGTATCCTGTGCCGATGTATCGGTCGCATGAGATCGGCCACATGGGATAAGGTATGAAGTCTAGCAGAAATTCGGCAAAACCACTCGATGGATCGTTGCAGGACAACGTGTTCACGATGTCTTTCACGCAGAAGCAATGTATGGCACACTATTTTGTCCATTATATTATCTAGATTCCAGCGATGCATGTCCCAGGTCGTCCTGACAACACCATCATAGACCCAATAATATGTATACACAAAACTCAGATTTATTCGTTTACATTATGACACAGCACTGGGGCGAACTCCTTCGCTTCCTGGCCTCTGGTTTTTCCTTGACAGGGCGCGCCGAGCTCACCACTGACGTGGACGACGCAGTGGGATTTTGTTGCCGTGAAAGGTTGGAGTATCCAGTCGTATTATTAGAACGAGATATTTGTCTAGGGGCGGATTTAAGGGAATCTCCTCCTGGTCGGCTCGGCCGGGGAGGTGCGTTCACGTCGGATGATGGTTTCGATGACGTCTCCGGGAGTGCAGTGAAGACTATGTCAGGTGATGTAGTTGCTGAGATTGAGAAGGAATCAGGCGATGTAGTGGTCGACACCGGAGTGCTTGAAGTATCACCAGTCTCGTCAGAGACAAGTGAGGGCGAATTGTCATGGTCGCGGAGGTCGTGGCGATAATTGCGATGGCGGTCCAGATATTTGCGTCTGTCGTCCTGTGTTATGGGATCGTCTTCCGCCGCAACAACTTCATTCTTGTTGGAAGGAGCATTTGTATCAGGATCGTGATGATGATGATGGTGGTGGTGATGATGATGACGGTGATGTCGATGATGAGAGTTGTGGCGACGAGATTGGTCATGCGAACTCAAAGGCGGGTACGTGTCTGTTTCGTAACTGGCTTCTGCTGAGAGTGGTAAACTACGCACTTTCCGGCGCACTCTTGTATCATTATCAGCCGGGAGCGAGGCTGCAGCTGCTGCCGATGCCGCAATGGCAGTAATGGCAGCGGCGGCGACAGCCAATGAGCCAGGCGCATATGGATCTTCCTGCGAGAGTGTGTGCTGAAATGAGTATCCATCGTGGGACGGCCGTCGAGAAGTTATTGGGCTTGTGCTGCCAGGTTTGCGTAGCATGGACTTTGCATTGTACGGCACGAAGCCGCCCTCGCTCGGTTCAAGTGGTTGCCGCTCGTGATTCGTTCGACTGCTGTGATGGGTCCATGTCGATGCCGCAGACGATGGCCGTGCACGCTCGTCCGAGTCCGAGTTTGGGAGAGTGCTACTTCGCCTGAGGATCAGTGGCGGCGGAGGCGCAACGACTTGGCGAGACCAGTTCTCGACGTCGCGATACTAGAGAGGTTTGATTAGCAACCCGTACGTCCGATCAGTTTGCATGAGCATGTTCGCGGCAACATACGCGTAGTGTCGAGGTCATAGATGGAGTAGGAACTGAGGTGATAGGAAGCGGTTCAGATTATATCGCTTAAGAATCGGATCGGCTCTTGACCAGGATTCGCAGTACTGGCCTATTCATTGGCAATGCCGTGAAGTCTCTTTCTTCACTGAAAGAATATGTTCTTTTACACGCGGATCGGAGAGTAGCAACTCAACTTTCGGATGGTACGGCAAGTGGAAAAGTGTTCGGAACAGCTTATTTAGCCTGATCTGGGTCGATTCAGAAAGAGTTCAATATAGCGTAAGGAGGTGATTTTCATAGCACTAAACGATAAAACTGGAAGAGCGAGCAAGAAGAAAAACAAACGAGTGGTGGTGGGAATGGTTTGGTTCTTTCGGAGAGGGTCGGGGCGACGTTTTTAGGGCCTTTTTTAGCCTGGTCAGCGAGGCGAACGAAGGACCGAACCGGACGTCCGGCGGCACCAAAGACGCCGACACCGACGTCATTTGGAAGTTTGAAAATGCGCTGTTTGCACAAAAACACTGGTTTTTGCGTCTGGTCTTGGCTGTCGAAAACCTGGGTTTGCCCAAAAACAACTGGATTTTCGAGATGCGATTTAGCGTTTCATTTTATGCAGCCGCCCAATTTGTCAGCCCCGGCTAGCAACAGTCGGGTTAGGGCACGGCTGGTCATTGGGCCGAGCCGGACAAAGTTCAGACGAGTCAGCGATTGTTATCAATATTATTAACTTGTTATTAAGCTATTATTAACTACTTATTAACTAGGTTAGTTAACTATTGTATTATAATCATCCGCACAGTCGGGAAAACGGAGAAACCGTTATGTGCACGTTTTCTTAGCATTATTATGGCATCAATCTTCAGCTGCTCAGGCTGAAAAGAAAAATATCCCGCGCATTTGTGACCCAGTTCAGTTAGCGGGAAAATTTAGTCAGGCCCGGGTCTCGGAATTTGCGGCGCGTACGTAACTAAAATTATTCTCATGAATACCAGCCTCAGCTTCAGCTTCAACGGCGAAATCGGCTATTTATTTTTGGCCAATAAGTCTAAATAAATGCATCTTGCGGAATTCGGTCAAAGGTCGCGTGGTAAATAAACACTTTGCAAGTGCCGTCTTATGTTTGATTTTAACACGTCCTCGAGACAACGGTCACTCGTGTAAATGTGACCAAGCAGTCATCCATATGAATCACTACTGTATTGTCACTCTTCCAACTTTCATCATTATTGGATTCGGATACGGATAACGAAAAATCCTCATCCGTGCCGATTCCTAAATTGTTTTTGGTCAATCGTAACAATAACTTGTTAGCATTTCGTGCGCACGTTCGGCACACGTAACGCGTTGGCAGGGACAAAACACAAACACGCGAAACAAAATCACTGCGGTTCGACATTATTTGCTGTCCGCTCCTTACATACGCACAAACGTATCTACAATCCTATAGTTACCCTTTTTATCTATTGTCGAATTAGCAAAGGGTCGCTCGAGGACGATGTCAGGCTTTGCTGCTGCGAATTTGCTGAAGGACATCTCCAACCAACTGCCGCAACAAAAGGGGACGACCACAAATCTCGCGTCCGCGACTGCGGCCCGCACCAGTAGTACATTGGCCAAAATGGACTCATACGATACTTTGACGACATCCTTTTCGGTTCCCTATATTATGCTAGTCGAGCCAGATCCTGCCGATGTCGTGTTCATGGTAAAAGACGGCTTCAGACTGTGGAATGATCCCATATCGTCGGCTCAGGCGTCTTCTCACCACGCCGGCGGTACCAACCAGCCTGTCAGATCTTTTGACAATTTGGGTGGCATTCACAGAGTTGTGGATGCAGTTAATGAAGAAGGAAACGTTCATGCGCTTGTAAATGTCGACAAGCGATCCGGCAAAACCGCAACAGTAACCATGAGCGGTCCCTCGGCCCAGGTTCTAACTGAGCGCGCCAAGATCTTGAGACAGTACTACGAAATTGTGAGAACATAAATCTTATGTGTTCTACATTTATTCTAATAACCGTCGTAGGGGATCGATCACGTCGGTATAGACACTTTCCAGTTACTTGACAACCAGGCAAGTCTGCAACCAAAAATCCGAGATCATTTAGAAGCTATTGCCGCCTATACATCTGCTACCATATTCGTGACAAAAGTACTCGACCTATCGCTCAAGCCACAGAATCCTTCGCCCTTGGAACAAGAAGACATATGGAAACCATACCATATCCTCGCATACGGTGACTTGGATAGCGTGGCGTTTGCCAAGACGCGAATGGCACTGATGATTGATGAGATTGTACGCTATGAAAGAACTATATTATGCCGATATAATTTCTAACTTATGCCCCACAGAGTGGACTATTTATTGACCGAATGAGCGTTCCTCTTTCCTTGCATCCATTGTTGGCAGGCAGGGATCAAGTAAATTTCCACAAAGTCACCCAGGACACCGGCACCAAGTTGTACACACCGACCCTGTTCCCGAGAGTTCATTCCTCAATGGATGAGAACCATGCCCCGCGAGACTATGACGAGATCTACATTGTCGGCCAAGAGACCGATGTCGACAACGCGCGAGAAATGATCGAGAATCTGGTAAGTCGGTCCAAATATCATTTATTTGGCATTGTCTGGTAACAAAACACATTTTTAGACGAGAAAAGTACCGGTTTTCAGCAAAGATTGTGTCATCCAATTTGCCAAAGTCGACTTTCTGCTGTTACATTGCTTAGACAAATTAGAAGAACTCTCACGACAAAATGGTGGGTGGAATGTTGCGGTTTTTTTTTTTTTGAACGGAAGATTAGACATTAATATCCTAACCAATAGCTGCCTTTATTCAATTTCCATATCTCGGAGCGGCAAGGTCACTGGTCAGAGTTCAATGCCCTTCTCACATATTTGTCGAGAAAACCATCCGCGCTGTTGCAAAACTTGTCAGTTATCTTTCCGGTTCACGGTGCGAAATAATTGTACTAACGGAACTGTCGCAGACTTGTGACGTGTATTCGGCCGGATACTGGATTCACGAAGGGAGAGCTGATGACAAGGGATACCTGATCCAGCCAAGAAATCTTCCACCTGTCTCGGCAATCCGAGACGCTCTTGAACGGATATCTTCGACTAGCGGAGTTGATATTTCATTTCTAAAGTGTACATTTGATGTCACTGGCGACGCCGACGCGGCAAAATCGGCCATATCCCAAATCCGCGGTCTGCCTTTCTGGCCGGTAAGTAGTTCTTTTGTTTTTTTTAATCCGTGATTTATGCGTTTCCACAAATGCTGACACCACTGTAGAATGAGAGCCATCAAGTGCGATTCAGGATAGAGCTCTCGGTCGATCAACGAGAATTTATCGCCGGCAAGAAGAACGGCAAGGTCAACCGGATCATGAGTACGGCGCACGTGTGGATCAAGTTCGAGCCATTTAACGAGTATAATTTTTTTGTCGATCTCGTGGCTACAAATTACGCGGCAGCGTTGTTTGGCATGCAACTGTTGGAAGAGGAGCTGCCGGCCGAGGTCTCCTTTTATATTCCCGAGGCCTACCATAGATC
>JANJPG010000159.1:0-15119 GCA_030407185.1 Lipomyces yarrowii
AATTTGAGACTATAATCCGCGTTTTACTGACCTGGTTAATTATCATATGACAGATATTCCGACGATAATTTCGAGTACCGGTACGTTCATCTCTAAATTGTTTTACTTTGCTTGCCTGTCCCTTTCTTTTTGGGCGTCGACCGATCGCGGAGGCCTAGCGACAGGGAGATTGCGGTTTGTTGGCGGCTCATGCAACATACTAAAGCTTTACCTATAGACATGTAACATTGCCAAAAAACATGCTAAAAGTGATCCCGAAAGATTATTTCGACTCCGAAAGGGGCACGTTGCGGATCCTCATGGAAGACGAATGGCGAGGACTGGGAATTACACAGAGTCTGGGATGGGAACATTACGACACACACGGTAAGTTTGGCTTGCGGATATTATTTTGTGGACCAAGTACTGATAGTTTGTTTCTTTGTACAGCTCCGGAACCACACATTTTGCTTTTCAAGTGGGTAGCATTTGAGATTGTGGCAAGTGTATTACTGACTCGAGTCTATTGCAGGAGGACCAAGGACTACAATTAATCATTTAGCTATGGCGCACGAATAATTAAATAGACATCGGAATAAAGGCATAAATAGCATAGCAATTACTGGTGAGCAAGAAGAAACGAGAATACGTTGAAACCACAACATACGGGCCCTTTGCAGCAGAGTATAATCCGGACTTGGCCGGCGGTGTGACCAAACGAGGAAATTAGAGCCACTTGGTCAGTTTTGGACAACATATGTATGACTCTTTCTAGCAACGTACGATAATGTGAATGGCGAATTGTATATATCGCTTGCGTCAATGACAAATTTATGCAATAGCATCGACTCATGGACTTTGTCCTTTACAGTGCTCCCTTCGAGTAGATGATGATTACATTCTAGCTAGATGTATGTCTAGTTTATGAACGCAGTTAGTTATTCCCCACTTGATTCATAGCAACTAAACCATTTTTGTCTCAGAGCCATCATCCAGGTCGCGCCTGATTCGCTTCAGCATAATTAAAGGGGATATCTTATAACATACTCAATTGTGTAACGAATGAAAGGCTTGGCCCAGTCAGAAGTGTCCTTCAAGATCATGGTTGGTCGCCGAGTCAGCAGGGCAGGCTCCCGCTCCCGCGCCGGCGCAACTCGAACAGAGGCCAATGATTAAAGAGCAGTGTCAAGTCCGTAGTGGAAGCTCTTTTAACTCGTTAGCAGCCAACGTCCTGCCAGCTTAACTTGCTGTGCGATGATGAAGGGAGCTTAAAGTTTCCCATTACTTCTCGATGCCCCCTTTTCGGACTGGCCAAATTCGTAAATCTAATTTTTTTTGCTATGCCCAAATTTAAACCCCACAGATAATTTCGCTTCTGCTTGAACTGTGATTTTCGCCCACGACTCGCCGAATTTTACGCGACGCATTGCCGGTCTGGCCCTTTCTGCACGTCGAAGTAATGTAACGGCTAAAGAATAATCTGCTCCGAGTACGCGGGGGCGTGATTTCACTAGCAGTGCGGGGTTGCAGATTGAAGACGGTTTCTCAAAGAGGTTTACCACACCGGCCTTATGGCTATTGCCAAGTCTCGCATGCCTCAAATAATAAATGTTCAGCACCTATTTTCTTTCTCTTTCGTCTGTCGAGTCGTGCCAACACGGCCCTTTAGTGTTCACAACATATATTAGACCTGCATACTGTCTGTTTGCTTAACAGGATGGGAAAACTCCTGCTATCTTGGCATTAATGTACCCGTACGCGCACGCGGTCTGTTTACCATTTCATCTGAACAATAAATGTGTCGTCTTCCCGTCATCGAGATCTGGTCTGCACATCTAGCTCGTTCTTCGTCGTGGTTGTCTCCAAGCAACATCTATGATCGAGCATAGCTGTACACTACGCCGGTCGTCCTCAAACGGTCTTCATGCACACTTTTCCTGTTTTCCTACGCCGCTTTCATCTAGGCACTCTCCGTTCTACAACGATAATAACTATAGTGATGGCTGCTGGATGCACATTGCTAGTCTGCTACATAAGCGTAGTCAGATCAGACGACAACGGATCGAATCTATAATTGACCATTCCAACTTGGCGATAGAGGTGCTTTCAGCGTCGTGCTGTATATTAGAAAACTTGTCATGTACATACTTGTTCGTTTCGGCTGTCTACGTGTTGCTAACACAGTGTTGTACAGCCAAGTTCTATTCCCGCTTGGAGTTGTCACTGTCAGACCCGTCTATTCTTGGCGAACTTATCCTGATCTCAGCATTTGTATGCGCCTTTGTCAAGTGTCTAAATACGTTGCGCACGTGCTTTTACTGATTGCTTTTAGATTGTCTCGTCAAAATACTTGGAGGATGAAACACCAAGACTAAGCACCTGGGCAGAAATTTGTGGCCAATCGATTGCTACCGCAGATCTTCGATTTACGGAGATGCAGATGTTGACAGAGTTGAATTTTGGGATTGCGAGGATTGTTACGTTAGAGGCTGTAGAAGGTACAATATGTGAGTTCCGATCGCGACAGTTCAGCATCGACTTCCTGCGACCAACCCAGATAACATTGTTGCAAACCTCGCCCGTCAAGGAGAGCTCTAGCCCGGCCGCAGATGTCTACTCCTGTGATTATGTGTCCTCGCCGAGCACTGGTGAGAGCAGTGATGCCGAGGAGGAGCAGTTTGTGACTGCATCACCTGACAAAGCAGATGCGTACTTAACTATGACTCGGGTAACTCAAAGCTGCATATGATAGCTGAGCCTGCGGGTGTATGATATCGAAGATTGCGAAGTACGATGGTCGCGCGTTGAATGAAAAGTACTGCAGATTTGGCGTCTGGGCGGCTGCGTATTTGGAGCAGTGTAAAAGTAGTAGCAGATACCAATTGTCTCTGCCTATCAGGCCGTTGTTCGAGAAAATAATGTTTTGGCCAGCTATATGCCTTTAGCGACCGCCGTGCTCCCAAAGATGCAGAGTGGTAAAAATATATCTGAATATATGTTATTATATATCTTGTAGTTAACGATGATGGTTTGGCATCGATCATACGGCAGCCCATCCAGAGCTTATCCCTGAGTCAACTTTCTCGGCCAATGACGGTCCGCAATTGTCCGAGGTCGGTTGCAGGCTTGATTGTATCTACTTTGGCCGATGACATATTTCTTCTGGTTTAGGATAGCGCAACTCCCATGCAGCAACTCAAATCATCTTCAAGATGCGACGGGGTAACTTAGACTCAGGTCTGGAGCAGCTTAGTGCGGGTCAGAAGTTCTACGTGGGGGCTTATTCCCCAAAATACCTGGAGGAACTGGGGTTTATGTAGACCCAACATCTGTACCAAATTCCGGTCGCCATTTTTGCATGAGACGCGACCTAATACTTGCTTCTAATCGACGATGCACTAGTCTCGGCAAAAGCATCCTCTGCTCTTCGTCCTCACACCTCGGTCCTTGCCCAGTCGACCTCTCTAGAATTGCTACGGGCGCAATTAGTCTGTCTCTTGATTACTCCTCCTCGCTCCTGATCACAAGCTGTCCGCAGCCGCAGCCGCAGGGGCAGCCAGGCCAGAATAGAGTCTTCAGCTGATTGCTGCGCTTCACTCGTTTCATTGACCAATTCGCGACGTATCCTTTCATTTAGCCCGTTCCTCATCACACAATCTCGACTCTATCGACGTCTGCTACGTAGTAATGTCATTTCGTCGGGCAACGTTCTCGTATTCCTGGAATCGCCGGGTTCTCCTACGCTCGGTTGCTGCTGGCGGCATCCTGACCACCACAGCGTTCTTCGTCTCGACGACAGAAACATTCGGCTCAATACACCACCGGGCTGAGCAGGACGTACCATTGAACTATCCTGCTCCGCCCCCCGCTGCCTTGCCCCCTTCTCGAGAAGAACAGATCAAGCGGTTGGAATCAGAAAAGTTCGATCTGCTGATTATCGGTGGTGGGGCTACTGGCGCTGGTTGCGCATTAGATGCCGTCAGCAGAGGGTTAAAGGTTGCGCTGGTTGAACGTGATGACTTTGCATGCGGTACAAGCAGTAGAAGTACGAAGCTTGTGCACGGTGGTGTCAGGTACTTGGAGAAGGCATTCTGGGTATGTCACAGACACAGCCCTGACGAAACAGATCCCGCTAACCGTGTGATCTCAGAACCTAGACTACGAGCAGTACAAATTGGTCAAGGAGGCACTAGCTGAGCGTGCTACTTTCTTGAAAATTGCACCCCATCTGAGTTTCCCGCTCCCAATCATGGTGCCTGTATACAAGTATATCTCCATGCAATGCGCTCTACTTAGCGTGACCCCAAGCTAACAATATACCGTGTAGGTGGTGGCAGATCCCGTACTATTGGGCTGGTACCAAGATGTATGATCTCATTGCAGGAAAAGAGAACATGGAATCCAGTTACTTCATGAGCCGTGGCAAGAGTCTCGAGAACTTTCCTATGCTTAAATCTGAGAATTTAAAAGGTGCCATTGTCTACTACGACGGGAGCCACAACGATTCTCGAATGAACACTGCAATCGCTCTCACTGCCGCTCAGAAGGGTGCCGTTATCCTTAACCACATGGAGGTAACCGAGTTGTCTAAGGACGCTTCAGGTCGCGTGAATGGCGCCGTCGTCCGTGACAATGACGGCTTTAGTGGGAAGATCCAGGTTGAAGCTAAGGTAGGTCATGGCCTCGTAGCATTTAGATCATGAGACGCTTGTTAACGTGTTTTCTTTGTCAGGGTGTTATCAATGCCACCGGTCCATTCGCGGACAAAATCCGTCAGCTCGATACGCCGGTAGCGGTCGACATGGTCGCTCCTTCATCCGGCGTTCATGTGATTCTTCCAGACTACTACTGTTCTCCCAATATGGGTTTGATCGACCCGGCTACTTCAGATGGACGGGTAGTTTTCTTTCTTCCATGGCAAGGCCACACTCTAGCCGGTACAACGGACTCTCCTACGACCGTTTCCAAGGACCCCATCCCATCCGAGGACGAGATCAGGTGGATCTTAAACGAAATCCAACACTACGTCGCCAGTGACATTTCTGTTCGCCGGCAAGATGTTCTTGCCGCTTGGAGCGGCATTCGTCCGTTGGTCCGCGACCCACGCGCGAAAAACACAGAGTCACTTGTCCGCAATCATTTGATAACTCTCTCCGACAGTGGTCTCTTGACTGTCGCCGGTGGCAAGTGGACTACCTATAGAGAAATGGCAGAAGACACGATCAACACGTCTATCAAAGAATTCGGCCTTCAACCGACCGGGTCATGTAGAACTAAGGATATCAAACTTGTCGGTGCTGAAGGTTACAGAAAGCTCATGTTCATTCATTTGATTCAGACATTTGGCATAGAGACGGACATAGCCAAACATCTTGCTGACAACTACGGCGATCGTGCCTACGACGTTGTTAGACTCTCGTCCGCAACCGGCTACAGATGGCCGACAAGAGGTATCAAGCTAGTGCCGGCGTACCCGTTTATTGATGGCGAGGTCCGTTACGCTGTTCAACATGAGTATGCTCGAACGGCTGTGGACGTGCTATCACGACGCATTCGTCTCGCTTTCCTGAACTCTAAGGCTGCGTTGGAGAGCTTGCCGAAGGTCATCGATATTATGTCAGATGAGTTGAAGTGGGACAAAGCTCGTCAGACAAAGGAGTGGAATGACACCGTCCGGTTCTTGTACAGCATGGGTCTTGAGAAAGGTCAGCACTTCTCAAGAGCTGACGTTGAGAGCGGAAAAACAAAATTATTGGGTTAAATTTGCTTTGCAGAGTTTATGATTATGCGATAATAAGAATACGGCCATCCCTATTGATGATAAGCTGGTTTAATGTGAAAAATTGGTGGTGGGCGTTATTGTGTTAAAAATATTTTAAAGTCTTATCTAGAGCTTCGATTAATAAATGTGCCTAACCTTGGGGCCTCCGCTTGCTTTCTCCCATCCGGTTACCTGCATGCGTTACCTGCCAATAGTAAAGCTTGTGTGGTATCAAACACGAATTATAGTTCCGCTAGCTGTAACCTTGTGCGTAGTTCCAATTATTATTCGGTACCGTGATGCTTTGTCCCACGCCGCAGCAGTGTTCACGGGTCCTTGCCAAAGAACATCACATCGAGGGATTAGTAATTGCTGGATTAGTAATTGCCCATTCGAAGATCTTTCTCACATTGTGACTAAAAGCTCTATCCCACGATCCTACGAGAGATACTGCACTTCAAGAGAGTGCCTGGCTCAAGACTTTTTTTTTTCCTACATTAGGCCATGAAAGCCGTTGTGATTGAGGGCGGGAAGGGACCTGCGGAGGCCTTGTCAGTCTCTGACAGCGTCCCACGACCTGATGCGCCAGGGCCTCACGAGGCCATTGTCAAGATCGCCGCGTTTGCGCTCAACCGTATGGATATTTCTCAACGTAACGGAGTGTATCCGGTATGTATATTAGTTATGTAATTTTAGAGCAGGAGCAAAGTGATATTGAAGAAGCGCTATGCTGACGTCATTTGATCTAAAGGTGCCGCCTAATGCTTCATCAACCCTGGGTGTCGAGTTCTCAGGAACGGTCGAAGCAATTGGTCCTAATTCTAAAACAGATCTTAAAGTAGGAGATAGGGTCTTCGGTCTTGTGGCCGGTGGTGCGTATGCAGAGTACGTACGCTGCTCTACAAAATTGCTGCTTCCATACACTGAGTCAACTGCGCATGAGTCTACTCTCACCTTCCTCACCGCGTCGGGAATCCCGGAAGTATGGTTCACGGCTACGCAAGTGCTGCTCCAGATCGTACAAATCCACTTGATCAAAGACCGCATTAAGAATGTCCTTATCCACGCCGGAGCCTCGGCAGTTGGAACTGCAGCTCTCCAACTCGCGCGATCCGTTCTTGGTCCCGACACCAAATTATTCGCAACGGTTGGCTCTGACGAAAAGGTCAAATTTGTCGAGAGCGTCGCAGGCGCCGATTACGGTATTAATTACAGAAAATACGATTTTGTCAAATTTATAACCGACAAGACTGAGGGAGCCGGCGTTGATGTGATTTTGGATTTAGTGGGGCAGGATTATTTTATGAAGAACTTAACCATTGCGGCAAGGGATGCCAGAATAGTTCTGATTTCGACCATTAGTGGTAGTGTTGTTGAGCACGCCAATATTGGCCTGATTTTATACAAGCGTAAGAAATTGCAGATGTTGGTTGGGCAAGGATTCTGGGCTAATACGCAGCAGGCTTGAGAATTGAGGGAACGACATTGCGCTCACGTACTATTGAGTACCAATCAGAGATTAGGGAACTCTTCCAGAAGTATGCTTTGCCGCATCTACTTTCCGGAGAATTTGTAAATCCCGTGGATAAAGTTTTCTCGTGGAAAGACATCGTGCAAGCCCACAAGTATATGGAGTCTAACGCGGCTATGGGCAAGATTGTCTGTGTGGTAGACTGAAACAATGGGGCGTCATACTATTCATATTGTATGAAAATATATGTCCTTGAATTGATGCAATGGTCGCGCTACTTGCTCTATCGTAGCAAAAACACCACTATATCTACATCAAATCCAATAGTACCCAACCCCAGTCCCAAAAACCGAACAAAAACTTTGTATGTTTATATGACCGACACCTTCTATATCTAATCAAACACAATTTTCTTAGCCTTCTGATTAGGATCGACGTCCTTGTAAAACGCTCCGTATACAGAATGCTCTTTCTTTTTAGTATGCCCACCGAACTTCAAGAGCTCCTCGGGAACAGGCTGGTCGGCTGATCTCAAGACATTGATCAAAGCTCCCGATAGGTGCTTCTCATGTTCTGTGAAGAATGTGATTGCTTTGCCGGATTGACCAGCGCGACCGGTTCGACCAATTCTGTGCACGTAGTCTTCAGCAGTGAGTGGGAACTAAACAAGCATGACGATCAGGATTTGATGCACCTCCCCAGAATCAAGGTAGTACTTACAGTGAGATTTATTACCAACGTGACTGCTGGAATATCCAACCCTCTCGCCGCCACATCAGTCGCCAAAAGGAGCTTGACAGCCCCAGACTTGAAATTGTCCAAGGCATTAGAGCGCTGGGCTTGAGATAAATCACCGTGAATAGCGGCTATCTTGTACCCTTTTGACTGTAGAAATCGTTCAACTCTTGCCGCTTCTTTCTTGTATAACGCAAAAATGAGAATCTTGTCGTTCCGACCCGCTCCTGAATGGTACTGCCGGAGCAATTGTAGCAAGCGCTGCTCCTTTTGCCGTGGATCGATAACCTCGACAACCTGCTCGATTCTGTCGTTGGCTTTCAATTCGGACTCGCGGTCGCCAATCATGACCTTAACCGGATTGTCCAAAAATTGGGATGCCAGATCGCGGACAGACGGTGGCCACGTAGCTGTGAACATTACTGTCTTTCGGTTCGCCGCATCAGTAGACTGCATAATACGTTTGATATCCTCCTCGAATCCTTTTTCGAGCATACGATCCGCTTCATCCAAGACCAGATACGTAATTTTCTGGAGATCAATTGCTCCGTCGTTCACCAAATCGATCAATCGACCTGGCGTCGCAACGACGACATTTGCGCCAACCAAGTCTCGCTTCTGATCATCTTTCGAGACACCGCCATAGACACAGATCGACTTGAAATTAACCTCCTTAGCCAATTCGTCCAAATTCTCATGAATCTGAACTGCCAATTCCCGCGTGGGACTGACAATCAAAACGGAAATGTTGGAACCAGCTTTGGGCTTCTTCTTGGTACCAATAGTAGATAGTAGGTAGGCAACAGCAGGGACCGCAAATGCCATGGTTTTGCCGGATCCGGTCTCGGCAACTCCAATCAAATCTCTACCCGCCAGCAAAAACGGCCACGAGGCAGACTGAATCGGGGTTGGCTTTGGGTACTTCTTCAAGAAGCCAAGCACACGATTGTCGATATTCAGCTCTTCAAACGACAAAATCGGCTTGACACTGCTGTCCAGAGGATCCGAGATCGTGATTGCACTGTCCGTAAGGAACTTGTCAATATCGGCGTCAGTAGCACTGGCAGTGGTTGTTGTCGGACTAGATTTTTTCGACTTCTTGGTTTCAACAGCCGCCACTTCTTCCACATTTTCTTCCAACGGTCGCTTTTTAGAATCGCCATATTTCTCTTTCTTTGATTTCTTTAATGACTTTGCACCTGTCTCGGAAACGCTGTTGGTCTCAGTAGTTGTAGACTCCAAAGCAACATCTTGGACCCCAGTAGAAGTTGCTTCGCTATTTTCCACCTCCATTTTCTCCCTTTTCTCCCTTTTCTCCTTTTTCTCCCTTGTCTCCCTTTTCTCCTTCTTTTCTTTCTTCTCCTTCTTTTCTTTCTTTTCCTTCTTCACCTTGATTTCGTTATTCACAGACTCTTCCTGTGTTCTAGAATCAGGGGCGCCAGCAGCGCTCTTCTCAGCCCGCTTCTCCTTTTTCGCTAACTTCTTAGATAACTTTGCCTGCGCCTTCTCAAAACCCCCCGTCGCTCCAATAATGTCTATATCTTCTTCTGGAACCGTCATTTATTTGTTTCAGTGGTGGCGGGATGGTAAATACAAAATTAAGCTTCACAAAAAAAATTTTGGTGCATCTCCCAATTTTTAAAAACTCGAACCCGTGCGGCTCTCGAGCCTGCCTGGTCCCAGTCCTTCCTAGACCGGATACCCTAATCCTTACCAAATTTGCAAGGGCAACATATTTGTTTACAGATTTAGCATTCAAATTTTTATTTTTTTTATGGGTTGTGCGTTTGGATGGAGGAGAACGCGTAAAACAAAGTCGACGCGTTAGTCAGGGTGACCTTTTCCAAGCTAGGCCTAGACAGGCAGTGAGCTAACCGAAACTGGCCATTTGTTAACAGTTTGGTATCGATCCCAACTTTTTAAGTTTTGCGATCCTTGCCTCCTTCCCGATTAAGAATTTGGATCAGTGTAATTCCAAATAGGGTTTGGCGTCAAATTTGGATATCAAAAAAAAAAAAGTTGCTAAATCCCTCTTTTTGCGCAAAAAAAAAGTCGTCATGAGCCAGCTTTGGCAGGTTTACAGGGTTAGGGCAGATTCTAGAATGCCTCTCGGTTGGTCAATTGACCGGACGCAAAATGTTTTATTCATTCAATGTGTAGCAGACAGCTACATAATAAATGGCTATCGAGCAGGTATGGAATCTGGCCTCGGAGTCGAGTCGAGTCGTGGAACCTCTCAGCATATTTTGTAAAAATAATGGCTAAATCTTAGCCTATTAACCAATAATATTACACAAGAATTCTTCTATAAGTGTTACGAAATAAAAGCTTAACCAGCAAACAAATCGTTACAAGGTTACGTTGGCAATGATTGTAAAATAGTGTGATATGGCTCCCTTGTACCGTGCACCATATCGGATGTACACACCTTCCTTCCCTAGTCAGTACATTTATATAACTTTTAGATAACCACAACAGTCATGACTTCATCCGTATCTTTCATTATTCTCCTCTAGGCACCGACCCACTGTCTCGCCGATCTAAAAAGTCTAATCCAAGGTCCAAGCTCACCCCATTCCTTGCCTTCTTCGACCGGATACCACGAGTTGTTTTCCTTGAAGATGACACGCTCAGGGTGCGGCATTAGCGCAAGGACACGACCGTCAGGGGACCGGACACCAGTAATTCCTCCGGGACTGCCATTAGGATTGAACGGATATTTCTCCGTGATCTTGCCGTAGTTATCCACAAATCTCACGGCCACAAGTCCATCCTGGGTCAAGCGCTTTGCCTGTTCCACATTTTCGAACACAGCCCGACCTTCGCCGTGAGCAACAGCGATAGGGAACTTCGATCCACGCATGCCATGCAGAAAAACAGACGGTTCCTTCGCGTCTTCAACAATCTCAACCTCGCAGACGCGTGCTTCGAACTGCTCGGAGGCGTTGCGCTGGAATGTGGGCCAATTCTCAGCTCCGGGTACCAGCTCCTTTAACTGCGTAAGGAACTGACAACCATTGCAGACGCCAAGCGCAAAAGTATCCTTTCGGTCGTTAAAGAACCGACGGAACTCCTCACGCGCTTGTTGATGCCACAGAACTGACTTCGCCCACCCGGCGCCAGCGCCTAAGACGTCACCGTATGCGAATCCGCCGCATGCCGCAAGGCCCACGAAGCTGTCAAGCGATATCCGGCCGGAAATGATGTCAGTCATGTGCACGTCAACAGCGCTGAAACCGGAAGAATGGAACGCGTAAGCCATTTCTGCATGCCCATTAACACCTTGCTCGCGAAGGATGGCGACCTTCGGCTTGGCAATTGGTAAGTTCACAATGGGAGGGGCGGCACTGGTCACCTCAGCTGAGTCCGTATCTACTACTGGCTCCAGAGTATCCTTGACGTCGAACGTCAGCCTGTACAGCAAGCCAGGGTCAAAGTTGTCGAGGATATTAGCATACTCCTGGTCGGCTGACTTTGGATTATCCCGCAATCGTTGCATTTTGTACGAGGTAAGCGACCACGCCTGTTGAAGTGCTCCTCGCGTGGATTCGAATACTTGCTTGTCGGCAAAATTAATGGTAACGGCCTGGTCCTTCGACGGTCGTACGTCGGCAACAGGTGTAATGTAACGTCCATCAATATCGTTCGCTTCGAAAATTGCAATAAACCGCTCGACGTCCTCCGCCTTGACTTGGAACACAGCACCAAGTTCCTCATTGAAAAGTACGGATATGACGTCAGCTTCATTATCCGGTAGGTCAATATGAAGGCCAACCCTTCCAGCGAAAGCCATCTCAAGCAATGTAGTTAATAGACCACCATCTGATCTGTCGTGGTAAGCCAGTACGAGGTCGGGAATCTGGTGGAGTATAGACACTGTGGCGATAAAGTTCTTGAGCATCGGGATAGATTCAACTTGGGGCGCAACATTTCCCACTTTACCGAAAACCTGTGCGACAGCAGACCCACCGAGTCTGGTTTTTCCGCACGCAAGATCGACCAGTAGCAGCTTGGTGGCACCGATACCAAGCTCCTCAACCCGCCTCAACTGTGGTGTCCAAGTGTTATGAATATTTGTGACAGCGGAGAATGCAGTTATAATCAAAGACATCGGCGCGGTGACTTCTTTTGTCTCCTTACTCTTTCCACCGCTGTCTTCTTCCCACTTCATCTTCATCGACATTGAATCCTTGCCGACCGGAATACTGATACCCAATTCTGGGCACATCTCAAGACCAACAGCTTGCACGGCTTCGTATAATGCGGCGCCTTCACCATCATGCGCCGGGGCCGCCATCCAGTTGGCTGACAAGCGTACATGGTCCAAATCTTTAATGTCTGCAGCAATAATATTTAATAATGACTCTGCGACAGCCATCTGAGCAGATGCGCGTGGAGAGATCAATGCAATTGTAGGCCGCTCTCCCATTGAAAGAGCTTCACCAGTCAATACACCTTCGCCGAGAGATGAGACTGTAACACCAACATCCGCAACCGGCACTTGCCACGGTCCAACCATCTGGTCACGAGCAATTAGGCCGGTTACAGTTCGGTCACCAATAGTAATAAGGAATGACTTCGAACCAACCGCTGGTAGGTGCAATACTCGCTCGATTGCCACTTTAATTGGTGAAGCTGGGGACGCCAAGAGTTGTGAAGACTTTTCCGATTCTGAGCTGCCGCCGTTGCTAAGAGAATGCGAGTGCGATCCACTGACGGTTAGTGTGCTAACCAATGAATTACCCTTAGCATCGACATAGCTTGCCAATGTGCTATCGAACGGAGGTAGTTTGAGATGTCGCGTTGTTCCTGTTCGGGACATCTTCGGTGGCTTTCCGAACAAAAGAGACATTTCGAGATCAATTGGTGTGGTTCCCAACAGTTCATCTCTGAGAACAAGTCGACGCTCTGTAGTAGCATGGCCGACGACTGCAAATGGACATCTCTCTCGGTTTGCAATGACTGAGAATGTCTCAAGATCCGACTTGGCGATTGCCAGGACGTACCGTTCCTGAGCCTCACAGCACCAGATTTCCATAGGAGACATTCCCGGTTCTGACGATGGGATATCCCTAAGCTCGAATTTGGCTCCTAGGCCATGATCATGAACCAATTCGGGAAGAGCATTGGACAAACCACCGGCGCCGACGTCATGTATTGACTGTATAGGATTCTGAGCACCCATGGCAGTGCACGCATCTATAACCATTTGAACGCGCCTCTGCATTTCTGGATTTCCGCGCTGCACGGAAGCATAATCGAGTTCAACCGAAGCATCGCCCGAAGCAACACTTGACGCAGCACCACCACCGAGACCAATGAGCATGGCAGGACCGCCCATTACAATCAGGCAAGCACCAGGTGTGATTTGCCTGTCCTTCAAAGCATTCATTGGGCGCACGGAGCCTACTCCGCCTGCAATCATTATGGGCTTGTGATACCCTCGAATCTCCTGCTTTCCATTTGACAATGGCAGTGTTGTCGTGAGTGTTCTGAAATAACCACTGATACATGGCCTACCAAATTCGTTGTTAAATGATGCACCACCAATAGGAGCTTCAATCATGATATCCAAGGAGGAAGCGATATGACCTGGTCTACCCACGTCAAGTTCCCAAGGTTGCCGGCACTCTGGAATGAGCAAGTCGGAAACGGTATATCCTGCAAGTCCAGCCTTGGGCTTTGATCCTCTACCGACAGCACCTTCATCGCGGATCTCACCACCGGATCCTGTGGCTGCTCCCGGAAATGGCGACACTGCGGTGGGATGATTATGAGTCTCGACTTTGCCCAGGTAATGGACCATTTCGGGGTCCAATGACCACTCATTCGTCTTGGGATCTGGAGCAAACTGTGTCGCCGTAGCCCCTTCCATAACAGCAGCATTGTCGGAGTACGCCGAGATTGTATACGCACTACCAACTTTGACGTCCGTGTTTCGAATCATCTTGAAGAGGGACATGGCTTTCGCCTCGCCGTCAATTTTCCAGTCAGCGTTAAAAATCTTGTGTCGGCAGTGCTCAGAGTTGACCTGCGCGAACATGAACAATTCAACGTCCGTGGGATTTCGGCCAGGACCTAACTGATGGAATGCATCGACCAAGTACGCGATTTCATCTGAGGCGAGCGCAAGACCGAATTTCTTATTGGCATCCTCAAGACGATCTTTCGGAGACTTTCCTAGTTGAATCTCTATCAGTGGCTTGGGTGTGTGCTTCTCAAACATATCGTTATATGTCGGCGCATGATCAATAATAGCCTACCAAATTGAAAAAGATTAGAGAGCTGCAGCGACCCAAACATATGTGCTTAGTTATACAAACCTGAGTCATTCTGTCATAGAAACAGTCTAAAGAAAATCCAGACTTAAGGTGCGGCATGAGCGGGAACCCCTTTCTGACAGAAACCATGATTATCACGCCTCGTTCAATTCGTTCCACATCATCGGCCAGTCCACAGACGTGAGCGATATTAGTGGCTTTTGACGACCATGGCGAAATAGTTCCAACCCGAGGAATCACGCGAATGAGATAGTTGTCCGGTTCTGAAAGCCGCGGTGCGTGGTTCACCACAGCGTTGACGAGTGCACCGTAGCCTGGGTCAGTGACGTCCGCGGGCGTGTCGTAGCACAAGAGCGACTCTAGAAGTGCTCTTTTGGGTGACTCGGAGGCGGACTTGCAGACCTCAGTTGACCGTAGCGAGATGTAGTGGACGTAAATCGCACGAATGGCCGTTACAGCTGAAGAGTTGACTGCGGTATTGATGTTGGAGACAATCGAGGAGACGCGGAACGTCGAGTACGCTATTGGACCGGGAAGTGTGAGCAGGCGAGTGTCCTCTGAAGGAGCCATTGCCCCTGCGGTACAAGACACCGCATCATCAGGCATAGCGCGATTCAGGACTAATTGGAGGTGCGGGGTACCGGAACGACGAGGTAACTGGCGTGCAGCGTAGCAGGGACAACCGAAGACGGACGAGAAAAAGGGGAGTTGGGAGTCGCGCTCTCTTCTACAAGCACAGTGGCACTAAATTCAGACAAGACGACGAGAATGTCGACCAAGCACAAGAAGCAGTTGTTGTTGGCTACAAGAGCGACAAGACGAGCGTCGGAAACAATTTTATGTGAATTTGGAAATTCGCTAGGGCTATTGCTGCCAGCTCAGCATGGGCTGA
>JANJPG010000015.1:0-31380 GCA_030407185.1 Lipomyces yarrowii
AAAGAAGTAGGAGACGAAGAACTCGGCAAAAAGCTGTGGGACATTACTGCCAAGCAGATTGAAGAGGCTGAGCGACTGGGGGCTATACTCAGAAAGAAGAGTGCGGAATCCCAGAATAAAAATGCAGCATCTGCTACGTCGGCCGCCCCAAAGAAAAAAGCTACGAAGAAAGTCTAAACATTCCATTTGTGTTTGTCGGGGATCGACCTTCGAGCAATTGTGTAAATAATTTTAACTTTTATCAAAGTACCAAACTGGTGACGTAATTGTAAGACTTTTAGATAGATATGGTCCGATTAGTATTTACTACATGAAGCAGTGCCAGTAGACCCGCCAGTTAAATCGATTGACCATATATAGACGCCATTTTATTCATCGATGCTACGTAATGTCGGTCGTACCAAGTGAAAATACAACGTCATATTGTAAAATAAAATCGCCTAACCAACCCAACCGTTGTATGACAAAATATTAAATAATCTATGGCTTTGGCACCGCGGGACTCTCCTCTTCCTCCTCAATAAAGTAAACGCCCTTAGCAGGGTCCGCGTGGATCTCATCAGCAGGTCCGATATAGTTAAGCTGATAAACAGAACCACACTCAAGGCACCGGGCCGGCTCGTAGATAGTAGCATTGATCCATCTATAGTCATGAACCAGTTAATCTCATAACTCACCACAATATAATAGCCGAGCAACTCACTCAATCTCGTGGCTCTCCGCAGGCGAACCCGTGCAACCAAGGTATTTTTGCTCGGCGGGCGAATCGACAATGAGAGGATCAGCAATTGTACCAGTACGGTGAGATGGCAAAGGCTCCAAATCCCAAATATCAATACCGGCCATGTTGCTGAGCAATTCAAGACGCTCTGTATGAACCGATATTAGGATTCCGATGTGGAAAAGAATACAATCACAACCGCGCGGTGAGGCGAATTTGTGACCATCACTTACCTAGACCAGTAGCCTGCTCGAAGTCGGACGGAATCTGTCCAGGCTCGGCACTAGGACCGAACAAATCCTCAGGTCTCGCAACATCGCTAACGTGAGTAGAAACACGCGGTCCCTCGACTTCCTCAACCTCTCCGCCGGTAGGCTTAGCCGGAGTGGTAGCAGCTGTCCATTATATATTAGAACTGTTCGTTGACTAGAAACTGAATGCGCCCAAATCATTTTATTGAGATTGATATCAAACGAACGTACCTCGTAGAGCTGTGCATGAAAAAGAGCGAGCCGAAGCGGAGTTGGCCAGGATGAAAGTAGCGGGAGCACGACGAACAGCGGCTCGGCTAGATGAAACAATTTGTCGTAACAACATCGTCGTAAGATGGTCCTTGGTCGATTACTGCTAATGCGTAAAGCGGTATTTCAGGACCGATTCAATCCCTGGTGGTATGTTTTTCGGATCTCAAGAAACCTTGCCCGACGGTTTACCCAGCTGCCTGTGGTTTGGCCAATCATACCACCCACAGTAAACCGGTCAATTCCCTAACCCTACATAATAATCATGACATCCAATTTGACACCTAACCCTGCAATCGGGGATTTCCACGTGACTTTGCTAATAAATTACAAAAATTACAGATATTCTGCGATGGAACAGGATAACGGAGTAATCCCCTTTATTGTACTTCAGTATACCCAAAACATAACATCAAGAACGCCAATCAAATGCGACGACAACTCGACCCTCGCGTATTCCGGAGCTCATCACGTCTTTCTATACAGCCGGAGGAAAAACCTCATATTCTCTAGCTCTAACGGATATTTTAAATCATTTTGAATCCTAAACCACACGGCGTCGTCATCGACAACTTTTTGCCAGCCCGCGGCGGCGTCTACCATGATATGATCCAAAAGAAACTGCACCGGGAAAGTCTTACTGCCAATTTGAATGTGCGAGTAAGATCCCGCGCTTTCGAGAATCAAAAGTAGAGTTCCTGGCCTGCAGTTCTCAGAGATATGTCGAAAGAGTGTTAGCGTCCTTGGCTTTGACTGTGCAAATAGTTCATTTGTCGTAAACATTATCGTTATGAGGTCGAGTGATCCAAAATCTATATTATCGTTGGGAGTTGCTAGGTCCTCATCATCACCATCACTAGTTAACATTGTCTTGCCGCCATTCGACTCTAGGTAACATGGGACATCGAGTATATCCATTTGACTAAATTTCAACTCTATGATGTCTTTAGAAGTGTCATCCTTCTTGTCCCATCCAAGGCCATGACGTATGCCATCGCGCAGCCGTACGAAGACATCGTCCCAATGGGCGATATCTACAGCCAAAATATTCACATTCTTCGCGTCCAGTTCATTGGCCAAGGTTGCTAGTGCTAAGACTTCTCCGCCTGCGCCGCCGCCTATACATAATATATTTTTCGTGTTATTCGGCTTCTGACTCGAACTAGTAAGAAAGTCTGCTACAAGTGGACAAAGATCACCGAGTACGTGCAAATATGCCAGCGCACGCGACGGTGACCACCGTACCACGTAAGCTAATAAATAATCAGGCGATTCGAACGCTGCCGCATAATCTCTCGCATATAAGTGGCCTTTTACTGACTGAATTGTCTGCGCCAACGTCTCTGGATCCGAATATACTGCAGAGAAAGTTCGCCGTAGCAGCGAAAGTACTGATTGCTGTACCTCTGGGGACACATATTTGTGACATGGAGCGCCAGATGACCTAGACAATTGCCCAGGTGGACGTGATTTCGGAGCCATAACAGTTGATGGACTGCACCGTACTTAAAACTTGCCGCTACGTACAGCTGTTTATTATAGAAGTTGGGGAAGTTCACCAGCACGGAAGAGGCCCTAACCCTATTCTTTCGCGAGCAACAGAGTCTACTCGCGGATTCTTATATATGTGACTACGTCTCTGCTTAATTAAACACACTACGTAGCAATTGTTCATCGCCGACTTAGTATAACAGTGCTTGCAGTCAATGCTGATCTGTATTAAACCACTGAATATAAAATTACATGCCGCCCATTTTTGTTTTCCTTCCAAACCTCGTCTATTCTTCCTCGTCTTCCGACTCATCTGAAACGACAATGTTGAAGTATCGGAGCTCATACACACCCTTGGAAATGGATACAACACGGAGCCCTAAGTTAATGATGTCAGATCTATCCAGCCAAGAATAAACGATCCTTCACCGCGAGTAGTACATACAGTCTCGGAAGTTTGTCTTCTTAAGGTACTTCTTTGTGAGGTACTTGAGATATCGACCCGAGAATTGGGTGTGCGCAACCACGACAATTTTGCTATCAGACTCTTTGGACACAGTGATAACATCACCGAGGTTGCCGGTCCGTCCTTCGACCTTGATCTTGTTGTTTAAGAAGTTGACGAATCCGTCATCATCGAAGATGCTATTGGCGTTTGAGTAGTCGACAACATACTAGAAAGTCGTTAATACCAAACACTAAATTTATCATTACCATAAATAAGACTTACTCTGGATGTGACCTTGCCGGCCTTCTTTGTGGATTTCTAAATACATCACATATCTCAGCCTACTGGACTTATAACAACAAGTGCCGACATATTTTATCATAAGATCATCATATGCCAGCAAAGCGAGGAAATAAAATCGTATCACATACTGCAGGAGCCATTGTAAAATGTACTGAGTAGAACAACCGTGGTAATGCCGCAGCAATGAAACTTGCACTTGGTCAAACTATGGCACGTAAAGACACAGCTCTCGACTCCATTTCTTGATGGTGAAAGCGGTGCGGCGCTGCATGCCGTTACGAAAAGCAGTCACGACGAAACTACCGAAAACCCTACATCTAGGTTCCTGATTTTGTCCAATATTAAAACCCTAGCCCTCTCTCGTAAGGATATGCTTTAGAACACAGGCAAATTGCAAGTATTATTCACTAAAATTTAGTTGGCAGTCAACCCGGCTCGGTAGCCGTCATTAAATATGACGTTACTGAGCTAATTGGTAACTCTCTACTCTCTAGCTAGATAGTTGGTGCCACTGCCACACCTGGTTCCGAAATTTGGCGGACACTGCCTGGAAAAATTCTTAAAGGCGATAGGATTGCTTTTCGAGATCCACGTTCTACTTGTTTCGAATGAAAGTAATGGATCACGTTCTTTATTGTGCAGTTTCTGGCTATGTTGTTTTTGCACCCGGCTTGAGAGGTCTCACTGGTAGTCTCGTAGATTCTCTCCTGTGGTTCGAGTGATTTTAGTTTGGCACTTGCATAGGAAGTTTTAATCCTTCAACGGTTAAGATAACTTCCAGGCTGAAGGAGATGGCGCATTTGCGTAGTCTCTATACTAAGCGTCTTGAGATGGCGAGTGATTTGTCGTATTATTGGTTGATAGATAGCTCGTCAGAATGTACTTACCTGGTTAATCTTGCCAGTAGCCATATGCTTGTCTCAAAGACTAAGCCATGCACGTGTAAGTATAAGCAATTTATACAGTGAAACTGCGAATGGCTCATTAAATCAGCTAAGGTTTATTTGATAGTACCTTACTACCACTCTTTGGGACCTAGCAAGAGAAATGGGTAGAAGTCAAAATACCCTAACCCAATGTGATGGTGTCATCTCGTCTCTCTCTTATTTTATAATTTAACCATGAAGCATCTGATTATTTCTGATTACAGGAACCTGTTCCCATTTAGTAGGCACCTACTTTTAGGTATCTGAGCTGATACACGGAAAACTGATATATCCGCGGATATCCGTCAAAAATTGCGGATACGTTATTCAATCTTGATTAGTCTCTAATCTGTGGATAATATTAGAGAGGTAGGCGAATTTTTCGTCTGTGCCGGGAATTAGATAGTTATAATGAGCAACCGGTCTACGCCGTTGTTTTTAGAGTAACGTAGTCCGACATCGATCGGTACTTTGACGATGCTGTCATTAGTGACACGAATAACGGGGAGTATCCTCAAGTGGCACGATTTTCTCGAGCTCAGTGCTCCTGAAATTGCCTGTGAGCGGTTGTTCAGTCAGGGGAGAGACTGGCTTGGATTGCGCCGGCATAATTTTAGTAAAAATTTAGTTCTTGCTGGTCAACCAGATATGGCAGTCGATCAGAGCAACGACAGAATCAGCTATGACATGTGAAATCGTAGCAATAACTACAGCTTTCCGGAATATATATAAACCGATTCATTAAGTATATTAGACAGCTCATTTGCAGAGCAGGGTGAGCCGCATATATATGGACCGCCGGATCGATGCTAATAAGCTCCTCAAGACGTTTTTAGCCCGGTTGAACGGTATATCTCATATTTGAGATGGTCGTAACTTAATATCTTTCATTCATATTTCTGTAACTCCCATGGATAGGGATGCGGGTAACTATATGTTTTCGTGCATACGGATACGGATATGGATAACGAAAATTCTTATCCGTGCCAATCCGGGCCACTTCGTCAATAAGATTCATACCAATATCTTGAACTTTTTCTCGTACGATTGCTGAAGTTGTGAAAACAGCCAATATCAACCCATGGAGGTGTGATGAGTGTGCCCGCATACATAAGAGTATGATAGTATTGACGACGCGTAATAATTGACTTCTCCAGGTGGACGCGTTGTCGGCGCGTCTTCAGAAACGCCGAATTGGATTTTACAAGGAACAGTACTAGTTAGTCCAAAAGAGGAATAGCGGGCAGGAGTGCCACCAATTCTTGAGTTTCAAAGGTGCATAAGTTAGTGTAATTAATTGGCGATGCAGGACGAGATGTGGCGGTGGACAAGTTTTTTCAGGGTCGTGTTTGGCTTGTCCGAAAAAGGAATGGTCCAATCAAAGCCTCTGTGGGCCTTCTCCGTTACGCGATAATCCAACCTTACGTAGCAAATAGAATACAAACAGTCTATTACCAAATTATTAGACCGAAAAACAAAAAAAAAAAAAAGGCCCTTCTCGCGATATAATAGTTAGGTACAACTCTTGGAACAATATATATCATTGGCACGGTCTCCCGAAACGAGTGTCGCCTGGCAAATTAGTAGGGCATCAGAAAAGAGCAAGTACACGTAAACGCCAGTAAATGTTATGAGTCAAATCCACAACCATTTTGTCGGATCATATATATCATGGTCAAGGGTATCTCCAGCTAGTCAAAACGTATGGTGCTTGTTCCCTTGCAGCCAAATTTCGCCAGCCATTACCAAACAACGAAATCGCCATTTCACATGAAAAACAGACTCCCGGTTCCTATTATAACACAAACAAGTGCGGCAGCAATGCATGCTACCAGTCCTATTGGTCTATCATTTCGACCAAAACTTTGCACGCCGGCCGATGACGACGTTTCGGTTGGTGTCTTAACGACGCCGATCGTCCCTGTCTGTGTTCCGAGGCCAATAGAACCCAACGATGGCTGGTAAAATGACGAGTACATTGACGAAAATGCTTGTGTAAACGGGACTTGAGGTGTTGTTGTCACCAAAACGCCGTTAATAACTGTAACCAAGGTGACCCACACCAGAGTGGGACTCTGAATAATCGGCGTGGACGTGGTCGTGGTCGTTGGGGAAGGTGGAACAACGGGCGCTACCAAATGTTAATATCTAAGTCATAATAACTGCTTTTGCAAATTGTGCCGGTGTTGGAAACACTCATGGCGGGCAGCCTTCAGATACCGCTGAACTTTCTTACCTTGTCCTCGAGCAACACCGATCAAAAACGCGACTAATAGAATCGGGAGTTGAACTAGCAGCTTCATGTTGATTATATGAAATACTGATGTCTTGTTTTAGCGAGTACCGGACACAAAATGCCGAGAATGTGGTAGCCAGAAAAGTAGTACGTAAATCCAGATATATCACTCGGGGAAAATCTACTTTTCACGGTTCGCAACTCTCCTTTACAGGCCCTTATAGCACCAAAACAAAATCGAAGGACGAGAAAAGGCTGTGAACTCACAGCAGGAGCCCTCAACTAACCAGGAGTTGATTTTTTCTGGTCTCCTCGGTCCAGGAGGAATGCAAATCTAATCAGGCCGCCGCCTCGAACGTTGCTATTCTGAGCAAAGTCTTGTTGGCTGAGACCGGGTACGATACCCTTCCATAGCTTGTCTCTCCCTCTGATGCAAACAAAAACTTACAAAGAAGATAAGTCGTAACTAACATATAACTAGTAAAGTTAATAGTTACTGTTCGGCAAAATTAAAGGGACCAAGGGCTTTATTCGAATTCAAATTCGGCCAGGATATTCTTATGGTTTCGTTGTCAAAATGCACTGCTCCTTTGACAATTTGATGTGCAATTTGAGCCGAGTTTCTTCTTAACAACTTTACTATTTGCGCTGATCCTGTGGTCTAATTCCAGCTATAATTCGCAATCAGCTAACTATACCCAATATTCATTTTATGAATGCTGGTAACTGATTTTTAGTGAGTGTTGCTCTTTACAACCGGCACTCTGTTGACCATGTTGATTGAACCATAAATACAAATGTAGGATGCTGCAATGACAAAATAAACCAGAGTAAATAACTGCCCAGTCTATATATAGGGTAACATATGACAATAAACGTCTAACCTTGGAATGATACTTCATGAGTGTCATACTCAATTACTCCTGCTTCTTCTTGAACCTATTAGGTACACGCATCAACCAATAAAAGAAAATGGCGCCGAACACGTTGACAACAATGTATGCCCAAATTAACCCGAAGTTTCTCCATCTGTGAGAGTAACTTGACGAGACGCTGGCTAAGAAAGTGTTCGTCGACGAGATTGCGCAGAACCTGCAATCCGAGGTGTCATCGGGGTTCATGATCTGGCCTCCGACAGTCGAGATGTATGATGCCATGTACTGGCCGCACGTCAAATTTGTGGCAGGATTAAACCTAAGTAACTCGATATCTGCGCAATGGACCTGAGTATTGGCGACTCCCACCGACAGCATCGCATCTACCAAATACGTAAACGGTGACACTCTGTACATGAATATCCAGAATCCAGGCATGGCGGATGGACTAACAAGAACGCCGCAGAATATCAAGCAAAGTGAAAAAAGTAAGTTAGCGAGATTAGCAGCCGTATCCGCAATTTCGATGCCGGCAACCATCATGTGCGCGAAAGTCGACGTGAAGATGTAGAAGCCCACAATCAACAAAAACATAAGAGCGCCACGTTCATGCACCTGATCCATTGGCTCAGCGTTCCTGTACAGGCCAATCGGGTAATACCAAGCAAAGTAAGTAGCAACCGCGCAAAGAACCTGCCATGGAATTTCTGCTACTATATTTGCCGCCATGAATGCCTTCCAACCGTATGTTTTCGAAGGCCGCTCCCGGACTTCATAAAGCGCACGCTGAGTAACAAAATGAGGCATCATCTGAGCGCACAAATTGCCGAAAATCATGAACAGCAAGAAAATCGCAAACATTTGGTTCTGAAGACCCTGCAAACTAGTGTCTGCTTTCCAAAACGAAAATCCGATGAACAGTGCCGCTGCAGTGGCAAGACCGACCTTCGACCAGACGTATGACGGCGTGCGATAATATTGTTCGCAAACACGCTTCAGTACTGTCAAGAATTGTTCCATATATCCAACCGAGAACTCCCGAGCGGACATTTGGTCGATATTAGGCGGAATCCTTGATAGCTCTTCGCGCATCTGATCAATCTCGACACGGGCGGCCGCTCTTTCCGGACTCTCCATCCAAACCTCCGCCCAATCTTTGGCAGCGACCGACCCTGGAGCCGCCCCAACAACTTCTAACATCCATTCTGCGGGATTAGCGTCAGGTGGGCAGGGATGGGAACCGTTCTTTTCGAAGTAGCTTGTCAATGCCTTGGAATTTTCGCCGATCTCGCCAAAGTATACTGTCCTCCCCCCTTTAACCAAGAACAATAAACGATCAAATTCCTGGAACAAAACAGCTGATGGCTGATGGATAGTACAAAGAATGGCCTGACCATTGTTGGCAAGCTTTCTCATCAGCGTGCAGATCGACCACGCAGTCTGAGAATCAAGACCTGAAGTAGGTTCGTCAAGGAAGAGGAGGAGCTCAGGCTTAGCCACAAGCTCTACCCCGATAGTGAGACGTTTGCGTTGTTCAACATTAAGACCTTCACCGGGAACACCAACAACAGCATCAGCATAAGACTCCATCTCGAGTATGCGAATAACTTCATCAACATAGGCAATTTTGTCGGCACGCGGTATTTCCGCCGGCTGTCGTAGCACAGCGGAGAAGGTCAAGGCCTCGCGAACGGTGGAAGTTGACAAGTGCAGATCTTGCTGCTGGACGTAACCAGTCTTGCGCTGGAACGAAAAGTCGCGCTCATGGCCGTTGACCAGCATCTGCCCAGTAACGACGCCAATGGTAACGCGCGAAGCCAAGACATCAAGAAGAGTAGTTTTGCCTGCACCGGAAGAACCCTGGAAGAAAAGATCGTCAGTTAACTATCGACACAGAGAGTGTGCCAATATTTACCATAAGCGCAGTCAAAGTACCAGGTTTCACAAATCCATCCACAACATTGAGCAGTCTTCTTGCTTCACCCTTAATCTTAATATCGTAGCAAACATCTTTCCAGAAAAAGATATCAGTCTGCTTTTGCAAATTGAATTCACCAGATGGGGAATCAGACTCTAGATTTTCGCTGCCATGGGAGAGTGCGTTCTCTTCGTCATCGACCTTGTTCACAGAATCAGGAAGTTGACCGCGCTTAAAGACAAGAAGTTCACCCTTTGACTTGGCTGCTGATATATATTCAGTAGCAGCTAGATAGACAGCACAGAAGAATACGACGAAAGCCCAAACAATACCCAAGTTCCTGCGATAGTTAGTAATCTGGAATGAGTGGCAATTTAAGTCATTGAACGGAGCACAAAATGTGGCTCGAATGTAAGTGTAGTTACCTCCACAAATGAGAATCATAATATTCGAACTTCAAGCCAATATAATCATCACCCTGGACGTTGTTTTGGCCTGCAATTGCACCAACAATACTACAAATATGCTCATCGGCAGTGAGGTCTGTATAATTTGGACCGGAAGGAACAAACGTTGTACAAGCAAAAGTGCGATGCCTGAACTCGTTGATCATCAAACTCTCGAATCCGTACGCAATTGGGTCGAGATAATTAAGCCATCGGAACCACGGATGCATATATGACGGAGGAATAGTGAAGCCTGTATAGATCACGAGCATAAGGATGAGAATACCAGCCGGTGCCATTGCTTGGGAAATTGTTCTTGAGACGGAAGCGATCGTTCGGAATACCATTGACATGGCCATAACAACAGAGAACGAGAACAGCAAGAAGGTGAAAAATGCACCAACTTCACGTCGCAAATTCGTCATGAAATAGAGAGTCAGGTTAAAACTCAGACAGACCATGACCTTGAGCGGCATGTCACATAGCATAGACGCTACGGCCTCAGTGAACGGATGATAGTACGCATACCTCGTGTGCTTCTCGACAATTGGTCGCTGGGCATACAACGTCAGAATTTCAAGTGCCGACGAAAATGCATTTAACAAGATTGCGAAAAATAGTAGGGAACCGCGTGCATAGAACGAGTCAGTTGTCGGCGGAAGGTTGTAGAAGACAGAGGAAACAACGAGGGCCATGATAATATTTGAAATGATAGTTGTGAAGAACAAAGTCAAATCGCCCCTCAAGCGCTGGAAACCACGCCAAACGCAAAGGTTTATTTGCATTGGGACGGAAATCGTGTACGGAGACGTGACACTCATGTGGCCCGCTTGGTTAGCTTTGCGAGACCGGGTGAATGCCTGCAAGGATGGACCGTTCAACGGATACATCTTGTCGAATTCATCGATTTCTTTCATCAACTGCACCCGGACATCGCTTTCTTTCCAACGCTGCGAAAACTCATCAGGGGTGCGGGGAACTTTAGCTTCAAAACCAGGCCGAACCATGCGCTCGCTGGGGTTGGTGAGAGACGTCAAGAAATCGCCGGTGGTTTGCCGTTCGGGACAAGTGAAACCCATGTCGAAAAAGAACTTCTTTGCAATATTGGTCGGCCCGAAGAAAATCTGGCGACCCTCGTAGAGAACAGTGACTTTGTCGAACTGGTCATACGCATCCTGGGAAGCCTGATATAGCGAGACAAGCGAAGTAGTCTGCGTGGTCTGGGCAAATAGCTTCAAATTGCGAATGAAGGTGAGAGCTGTAGCTGAATCAAGACCCCGAGTCGAGTTATCCCAGCACTGGAGCGGGGCACCACCGAGCATGGCCTCGGCGATGGAGACTCGTTTTCTCTCACCACCAGAGACCCCGCGGACAAAATCGTCACCGACTTTGGTGTTGATGGTATGACTGAGACCGAGCATGGCCATAACAACATCACGCATGTGCGCAGCGTACTTTTCACGAGAAACGCCGCGAATACGGTTGCTAGGGGTGCGAGCGAGTGCGGCGAAGTAGAGAGTTTGACCAACGGTCAAGTGAGGGAAATGAACATCCGTCTCAGCGTTGTAAAGTACCTCGCCACGGAACTGGGTTTTCATGAGCTGGAATGGCACGCCTGCACGCAATTAGAAGGTATCGATTTCCGTTAGAGTAATTCGCATACCTTGATAGTTCATGTAGGTATTTTGGTCGATGTAGAAGCCGTGGGTATCACCGGCGATTGTCTTGAGAAACGTTGAACAACCACTGACGCCCCGTAAGAAAATAAGCCTGTATGAGCAAAGGTATAGCAACCTACCTGCCAGGTCTACCGAGGACCATAAGCATCTCTCCCGGCTGTAGGAGACCCTCAAAATTGCGGAGAATTTGAATCCTTCGTTGGCTAACCTTTGTGATTGCATTAACAGCTGATGAGACAATGTCGAGAACGATGTTCAGCGCGGTCTTCTGGTAGTCAGTGCTCGAACCGAAACCGTGGGCAGACAGATTTTTGAAGGCGACACCTGCGGTTCTGACTGGATACGACTCGGGGTCCCGGGAAACGATGTCGAGCATAGTCTTGATGAAGAACTTCGCCGAGAACTTCTCGCTGAAAGGGTCCAGTCGGGGATCTGTGGAACCATCTAGGAAAGGATCGAGAGCTTTTTGGGAATCTCCTCCAGAGTCAGAGAGAACAGAAAGTTGTGTGAGCTGGCGGGCAAGCGACGTGACCTGCTCCTCGTACTCGTTATTTTCGTCGACATCGTCCGAGGATGCAGAGTCATCTTTCTGCCGGTCAACGATATGCCAACCTTCACTGACAAGGGGGTTCTTCTCCCTCTCTGCGGTTGACATAATATCAAGTGTATTGCAGCGCAATAGCCTCAGTGTGAAGCAGTAAGCTGAAATGAAGACATTCTCGTATGGAATGGGCCGCGTTTATGTACCACTGCGGGAGAACGTCGGTCCGGTTCTTCAGCCGGTGTCGTTGACGTGGCGACTGGCGACGAAACATTGTCCACAAAGGCAGATGCTGACTCTTGGCAGAGCAGGAACTTGGCTCGGACCGGCATAAGATCCTGCGGCTCCTCGGCTTACAAAGATGCCGTTGTCGAACCCGGCCATGTCTACTATATCTTTGACCCATGCTAGGGATCCTCCGTGATGGTGACGTAATCCGACTTCAACAGCAAGTGATCCCGCCTCGATCCTATACGGAAATCTAGACAACAATTGGCCTGGCAATCTAGCTGTCGCGGTGTTGAATTCAGCATCATCCACACGACAAAGTAAGTACTTTAGGCCCAACCTCCACGGCGGTTGGTGCGGCGCGGATCCCGGCTCGTGCGGCTCCCTAATCAATCTGAGTTTCTCAGTAACCCCCGGCTGAACTCGGCAGCGGGAAGTTACGAGAGGAATTTGATACGACCTGGTAAGTTTAAGTGAATGCACTCTGAGTAACTTACGCCATTCCCAGAAATTAACTTCACGTGCAGCTTACTATACATGACCTTAGCTTATACCAACGTAATTAATTGCAACCTAGCAGTACATTACTCCCGAAAACAGATGGAGAGCAAAATGAAGTACAGCAATACAATTCCTCATAGTTTTTACAGAACCAGTTCATCATATCTTACAGAACCTGCACCCTCGTGCGTTGCGGAGTGCTTTGCGGTGCAGATCCGCCACTAGCATGCTGCTGCAGTATGCTTTGCACAGTTTGGAAAAGTTCACGAGCCTCGGGCACGTACACGAAGCTAATAGTAAGTGCCTGAATCTCATATATATAGTCTTCCAGCATTATGGCTCCAGTGCGCAGTAAAGATTGGATAAAGAGACACAGCAGCTGAACATGACGGGTCTGACCGTGTGCCTCATCTATCACATTCTCAAAGTCCGAACCGACCGTTTTGCTCTCGATTGAGCGCGTAGCATTGGAAAGAAAAGGATGCAGGAGTGCCGATTTTTCCTCATCACGTATGATCGACGCAGTTACAAGATGCTGACCAGATGGCGACGGTACAAGTAGGTGATTCAACGCTTCGAGAACGGGAAGCGTCGGTGGTAAATATTGCAGAAGTTGCAAAACACTAGTTTTGTTATTTTCTGGACCCCATTCATAATGGTAGCTACATACTCAGTACGTAATATCGTAGACAAAAGCAATGCAATCAGCGAACGGCCCAAAACGGGATTTACATGCAACATAGATGTAATCCCGTTGACCGAGAGGTCCACCGACGAAGTTAGCAGAGAGAGGTCACTTTCAAGTATGCTTATTAGTGACTTGGGAATACTGTTAGTGCTGACCATAAGCTTATCAAATGCTGTGTGCTTACCTCTGCATCTGTTTCAGATATCTCTTCGGTTACAGAGGACGCTAGGAGACGTTTGACTATCTCATTTGTATGGCCCTGCGACTTTAACTCCCTACTCTCAATCGAGGACGGGTGGCTCTCAGGAGGATCCAGGACGCCTTGATTGACAAGTGCATCGACAAACCTACTCATATCAACGTCCCTTGCCATGCCCTCTGCATGTTCAGCAAATTGAGCGGCTGTGAGTAACCGTAAGGTTGCGGTTTCTCCGGAAAGAAACAATGAGACGATGCTTGCCTGCACATTATACAGGCGACTTGAAGTATTTGACACGTTTTCTCTGATCTTCCGTTGGTTATATACGTCGACAAAATGGGCCAAGAATGGGTTCATATCTATCAGGCCGTACTGTTCGTAAAGCTTATAAAGCAGGTATTCGCCATTGGCCACCATTGCTATGAGTCGCATTCCGGCTGGAGTCTTGTCATTCGCCAGGTCCGACCTGTGCAATTCTTCAAGCATAAACAATACATCACAGGCCAGGTAAAACGCCTGCTCGTCTGGATCAGAAAGACTGGCAATGACTCTCGCCGCGACTTCTGACAACGACCGTTCCGAGTCCGATAAGAGTTCTGATATCTCGTCGCTAAGCATTCGCGCTCCCGATAATTTGTTCAAAATACAAGCTCTTCGTCGGATAAAAGTTCAGACATGCTTTGGGAACGAACTCGCGCGTCTTGCAGCAAGACGGGGTGACCAACCCACGTCAGTAGACTCGGACTAGCTTGATATAATTACAAGTAGCAGCAGAACCGCCTGTGTCACAAACTCGGAGTCGATAGTAAATTTCCTGGAACGAAAATGAGCTACAAAACAAATGCTTGATAGTGGGCGAGAAACTATTGGCAAACTGTCATTTGGGACTTCCGAACTTGTCAGCGATGGCTTATTCAGGTCAACTTACTGCTGAAACTTTAACTGTCGAGACCCTAACCCTATGCTCCCAGAATTGTCGGTCTCTCAAAAATTTTCGAGTAACGAGTACTTAGTACTGCGCATTAGGAACGACCTTCGTCTCTATTTGCAAGGATAAAAGTAATGACGACATCCCGGCCCGAACTAACGGCACTGTTGCGAGAAACATTGTCAACAGAACCGGAGCAGCTTGTGGTTCCTACTCCGGAATTGTGGGATTCTGCACGGGAATCTGTGAAATACTTTCTTGATCCGATTGCGAAGCATTATTCTCCTATTTTCAAGGAGGGTATCTTTTTGAGTGGTCTCGATTCACTTCAAGTTTGGGAACAGACACGATTGGTGCTAGATGGCGTTGCTGATAAGGTGCTGTATGACAAATATACGTCTCTATTGTCTGGCAAGGAAGAGGGCGACGACAGCTTAGAAACTATTGCCAAACGGAGAAAGCTAGTCAGTGCCGACGACGATAACGCGGACGCCGGCGGTGAGGAGGATTCACAAGTTGAGGAAGACTTCCAGTCTTCCGACGACTCAGACGAAGAATTGTTCGACGAGACCGTTGGTGAGGATGACGAAGAGGGGGTCAGCGATGACGAAGAAATTGTGGGGAGTTCGGAGGACTATGCGGAAAAAGACTTAGAGGATGGCGAAGGAAATGATTTACAGAATGATCTGATAGACGATATTGCTGGCGAGGATGAAGGCACTGATTCGGGCAATGACCTAGAAGACGAGAATTATGACGAAACCAACAACGAATATAGTAATGAGGAGGGGGATCAGAGCGCGGAAGATGACCAAGATGTTGATTTTAATCAGGATGTCCACGGTCTCAATTCAAGATTCTTTAACATCGATGAATTTAACCGAATGACGGAGGATGCCGAACAGAGTAACTTCCTCGATGAGGACGACGAGGATATTGACTATTTTGCCGATCCAGATGAGCTTTCAGGGTCCCTAGAGAAAACGAAGCCAAAGAAAGTGGAGCATAATGAATCATTGGACGATTCGGATTCCTATGACGAAGATGATATTGAAGGTCACTTCGGAGGTGCTGTCAGTCAAGAAGACCATGATAATGCCAATGATGTTCGATATGCAGATTTCTTTGCTCCTCCTCCACGAAAACGGCGGAAAAATTCTAAAAGGAATGGCCAGTCCCAGCAGGACGACTTCGAGGGTCTTGGAGACGAGTTTGATGACGACAATCTTGAACTCGCCATGGGAGGACTAAAGAAAGATTTGTTTGCGGAAGATGGCAACGACAGAGACGGGAGTGATACCGAAGACGTTCAAGGGTTGTCTACGTTTGAAAAGATGCAGCGCAAGCTGAATGCTCAGATTAGTCAGCTCGAGGAGGAGAATCTTGCAAAAAAGGACTGGGCGCTCATGGGCGAGGCCAAGGCTCGAGATCGACCACTGAATTCGCTGCTAGAGGAAGATTTAGAATTCGATCGGGGTACTAAACCAGTTCCAGTAATTACCAGGGAAGCTACCGAGACCTTAGAGACAATGATTCGCAATCGCATCAAAAATGTATGCCTCGAACTGACTTTTTTGATATGATTTACAAGATGCTAACCATATGTAGAATGATTTCAACGATATCCCCAGGCGTAATCCCGACGGTATTTCAGAGTTTCGCCCAAGCAAACTTGTTGATGTCGATCAGACTAAGTCATCCAAGTCCCTGGCGGAAATCTACGAGGAGGAACATATGCGAGAGGTTAATCCGGATAGCCAGCCCACAGTTCAAGACTCCAAACTGAAACAAGCACATCAGGAGATCGAAGAGTTGTTTGCGGATATTACGTATAAGCTAGATGCATTGTCGTCGTGGCATTTCACGCCCAAGCCTGCAAAGCCATCTATCTCTATTGTCGCCAACGCGCCTGCTATCACAATGGAAGATGCGCAGCCTGTTGCACTATCCACTGAGAATATGCTTGCGCCCCAGGAGGTATATGTTCCACTTGGTGGCATTTCAAAGGATGACAATAAGAAGGAAGTTATTCGTGGTGATGGCCTACCTGTTGCTCGAGCAGAAATGAGTCGCGAAGAACGGAAACGACGGCGTCGTCAACTGAAGTCACGCCACGCGAAACAGGAGGCCAAGAGACTGGAAGCCCGAAAAGTTAAGGGGCAAACGGATGGCAGTCGTGCAAGCGTTGTGGAGACATTGAAGAAGGGTAACGTTACAGTTATCGGGAAAAGGGGAGAGAAGCGTGATATTGAGGGCCGGCTTAAAGTGGATAAAGCTGGTCTTAAGGGAAGCTCGCATTTGAAGTTGTAAATAGCTATGTATTTGGCATGACCCATGTGCATTTTGGTGTCACTTATTAGCATATGTCTCATTCTGTAATAAATGAATCCGGCTTGGAGTTGATTGAACACCCATGATGGGCTTCCGGGGAAATGTAAATGTCACCAACCGCATGGACCAATCCTTGGACAAACACCGGCCAGTTCGTTAACGAAGCATGAAGGTCCGCATTTAGCGATCTACCTTTTTGTCTGTCAGAGATGAACGACAAACAATATCGACGCTGTCTTCTAGAGATGTCCTAAGTTCGGCAAGGCACCAGCACCAATTGCCTCGATTCTCTGCACTGACAATGGGGACACCACGCCCTGCTCTTTCGTTTTATAGTGTCATTATTATCATGTCGTCAACCTAGCGTTACCAACATTACTCAATATGTACAAAATGCTCATGTCGTTGTAATCTGCCTCGTACTCCTCTGATACGGTGGCATTCACTATCGTTCACGCCAGACTCTGGCAGACCGATATTTTTAAGAGACCATCGGGGCCGGGGGTTTGCGCAACTTCCACTACTGCATCCCGCCTTGCGTCGTGGCTACTTCGTCACTGCTACTAGCTTGGTCACCATCAGTGTTGACTACGGCCCCATCCAATTCTTCATCCTCCGTTTCCCCTTCACTCTCGCTGGAATTGTATTTGAAATCATCTGGAATGCCTCGTTTCCGTCTTGAATGCAGATATAGATCAACGGAGGGGAAAAATAATAGCAGAATTGCCGCGACTGCAATTTTTGTCATCAGGCCATTATTTTTGTCTGTTGCTACAGCGTAGGTGCCGACAATTGGGAATATGTACAATAACGGGTACTTTGGCATTTCTGTAATTCCAGCACGAAAGCTTGAGTAAAAGGGGATTGTAGCAAAACTGATATCCTGTTCTCGAGACACTCTCGGGGTCAGGTCGACTGTGGGGAGACACACCAATTAAACGTTGTCATTGTTTATGGTCGCTGTTGGCCACGTAAGTTAACTGAACAAAGTTATTATATTTATGAGGTGATGACGACGAACGTCGCTTTGTGGTTTAGGGTTTTGCCCAAATACTTATTTCTTCACCCAAGCATGCCTGCTCAACCCGATTCGGAAATCGCCTCTGCGGCGCTCGTAGCAGAGATTGTTAGTGTGGATTAGTAAGGACGCTGTCATCTAGGTCTAGGGCTGGAGGTGATATACCCTCCATCTCGAGAACGAATCTTGTCAGCCGTGCCGTTCATCATTCACGTTTCGCACGGCTCAGTGCCCTCCAAATTATCCTCGGAACACACTCGACTCGACGTTCCATTATATGACGGAACTCTCCGCCAGTCCTCGCTATTGTTTATGCCAAGCGCCGACGGATTTCGAAGATGTTCGACAGCATGTCCGCGATGAAAATGTCAGACTCGGAAGCATCTTCCGAGAATAATTCTCCGACTAACAGTCAAATGAACTCTGGTGCGTCTTCAAACCGGGACAATGAACGGCCCAAATCTCAGCAACACGTACCGCTGTCTAAAAGAATCGCCTGCGTGATTTGCAGGAGGAGAAAGCTAAGATGTGATGGAGCTCGGCCTGCTTGCGGGACTTGTGCGAGATTGCACCATAACTGCGTATACGAAGAGACGCGACGCAAATCTGGACCGAAGAGGGGTTACGTTAAGATGTTGGAGGAGAGGTTAGGTGAGTTACTATGAAACGACGTTATGAACCTGATCCCGTGGAAATCTAATAGACGGAATAGCGCATGTCGAAGGATTACTCAATTCGAAAGGCGGCAGCGCCAGCGCTTCTCCTCCCCCTGTTTCTAAGCCAGTCGCTGCTGGACCGCAAACCATGTCCGACGTTACATCAGTGCAAATTCCGCAGTCGATTTCCATCTCTCCCGCAGAGAATCCACTTATTGGGGCGCCTCAGACGCCTTTGTCGGCTCAACAAAGTGTACTGCCAAACGAGTTTGGAGCCATCAATCTAGGGGATGACTTCGAGTTTGCCACAGTACATACTCATTTTCCGGGAGAAAATATTTTCGACATGATCGCTCTTGGTATGGACGAACCGTTGCCACCGCAATCGATGATTGACGATCTTCACACATTATACTTTGAAAGACAGCATATATACATGCCGATGATACACAAACCGAGATATATGACATCTCTTAACTATCCACCCCATCTCCAACCACCTCTGTACCTACGCTATGCGGTCTGGACTCTGGCGGCATCAATGTCGCCAAAGTATCGGTCATATACTGCGGTGTTCTACAGCCGCGCTCGCAAGTATCTCGAACAAACTCAGATGCGCGGTCACGGTGAGAATGTTGTGGCTGTGCCGTTCACACAAGCGTGGGTTTTAGTCAGTATTTATGAGTATAAAGTAATGTATTTCCCCCGCGCGTGGCTGTCCGCCGGTATAGCATGCCGATCTGCTCTGATGCTACAGAGCAACAAACTGGACAGTCCTAATCCCCCTGCCGGCAAGCAATGTATTGCAGAACCATCTGATTCTACCGAACTTGAGGAGCGGCGAAGAACATTTTGGGGCGCTTTCTGTGCTGATAGGTATTCTAGTATTGGGACCGGCTGGCCTCCCACTTTAGAAGAGATCGACATTGCCACAAATTTACCAGCGAGTGAGGCTGCTTTTGAAGCTGATATGGAAGAAACAACATGCGCGCTTGACACTGCTCTTAATCCGAGCGGCGGAGCCAAGTTCATTCGTAAGTTGTCGGTTTTCGCTAGTCGCGTTTTCGTTATCGCAGTGTTTGGGAGAATCCATTCACACTTGCACCGAAGTGACGTTACCGCCGGGTGGCCGGGTGGTACCATTCCGCAAAATTTCTTTGAGCGGTTCCGATCTATCGACAATATGATTCACACTATCATGCTCTCGCTTCCAAACCACATCAAAAGACCTATGGGACCAATGTCCCCAACCGGCGCCGAGTTGATTATGTCGATCCATGCTACTACTATCTGCCTCCATCAGGCTACGATATTCCGGACGCGAAGGTCGCGTAATTATCAATCAGAGTTTGAGACAAGCAAGCAACGTTGCTTACAGGCGGCATCGGAAATAACCACGATTATGCAGAGTTGCTCCCATTTTGATATGGCGTCATTTGATGCGTTTATGAGCTTCTGTGTTTATATTGCAGCCCGTTGTTTCGTGCAAGCTTTGCGGACGTCACCAAATGGACTTGATCCTGCCACAAGGACGCGGCTTGACTTTCTGCTCACAGCCTTGGATCACATGAAGGAGGATATGCCGATTGCTCAATCTTTCCTTTTGCAACTTGAAGTGGACATGGCGAGCTTGCTCGGGGAAGACAGTGAGCTGCTAGGAGAAGACAGTGGAGTGCTAGTAGAGTGCAGTGGGACTAGGCCATCGCCGTCATCGAATCCATCCATGGTCTCGGACTCAGAGGTACCCTCAGAAATTTCCCAAACGTCTCCTCCTGATGACGCGGTGCCCTACTTCGATAGCGTATCGATCGTGCACGCGAAAATTATGAAGCTTCAGAATAAGAAAGAGAGTCCCGGTCAGTACTCTCAAGAGAGCAATTCTCCCGATGCCCCAGTCTGGCCTGGCCCTTATGAGATCCCTGTTAAAGACATGCCCCAAGGTCCTTTGCGGTCTTGGCGGCCGACCAGTAGTAGTACCAGTACGTCGGGGAACGATGTGGAAATGATAAACAGCGATATGGTCAATAGCGATGGCATTAGCATTTCAACCATATCAGCAGAAGTTGTCGATGCAGCTCGTCAGAAAGTGCAACGTGCAAGTCTTCCAGAGGCGGTGGAGATTAACTCATTGACTTCAGCGTTCACGGCGCCGCCATTAGGTATGATTTTGCACTTGGTTGATTGGCGGATTGCCAGAACTAATTCGATGTTATGTAGATTCAGCGCCGAACGGCCCTGACGCAGTTATGACAATGCAATTGAATGAGCTAGAAGGTGAGCAGCGCCGGCTATTTCAACTCCACGACCAGCAGCAAAAGGTACAGAAAACGCAACAAGTGCAGAATGATGAGCAAGTACGTCATGAGCAGCAACGACAGAATCAGCAACGTCTGGATATCTTGGGTTTGGACATAGGTGTTTGCACTAACCCTTCAAGCCAGGGGGCTGCAAACTCTAGATCTCCAAAGCTGTGGACCCCGTCTGACATGGAGATTCCAATTGATTTCTCGCTGAGTAGCTATTTGCAGGAAACCGGGTTTACGCCCCTGCCATAGAGCGGTTCTGGGTGGTGTTATTATAATGAAGTTTTATTGGTATGGGAGTGATTATCTATCAGTGCGTGTCGAAGAGGACCTGGAGTATTTTATTAGGAATTTTATAAAATGGTTTATCCCTTGGGTAATGGATTTGCGGTCTTCTCATATTTAATTTTGCTTTGGCAGTGACGTTAGGATGATTTGATATGCGTTTTTGGCGCGCTCCGCTTCTTGTAAATAGTGCTTAATAATGGTTGGCTTTTAAATTAAATTTTTCTTTTTGCTATTATTTGTGGTGAGCTTGCTGTTCCTGCACTTGCAGCTCGGTCCGAGAAGCGGCTTTTGAGAGATCGAGCACTCTGGGTACCTCCTGGTACTCTACCCGCAGGATTTGAGGATGCTAGTCAGAATTCATTAAATCTTTTTTTCTGCTAGACGTCTCTTCCCTGCCCTCTGTGAAATGAAATGCGCCGCTGTACATCGACAGATCACTGATGTGGGATAACTGTTGAAAGATCGTGCATCTGGTGTCGGATCTAGCTACCTTAGCAAAAGTGGCGGGTTGCCATCTTATTCTCCGTAGCATGCATGTTCCTATCTTCAACTCGCATGTATTGTGCGACACGTCCGAACTCCGAAAACCTGTAGAACCACCCACCTACATTGTGGCATTCATATGGAGATTTCATTAGTTACAGTAGATTTGGATTTGCGCAGTTGCGGTTGCCGGCAATTCGCCCCATCAGGGCTAGGGCCCGAGCAGCCCCTGAGTGGCTCCAATCCGCTCCGCGCCGCTGTCGCCAACAATTTTATTGAAGCTTTGCGGATGAAGAGCCGATTTTTTTTCTTGCCTCTCTCCCGAGTTATCAGCACCTCCATACTCAACCGACAACTGGGACGCCTTTCCAGCTAGTCGAGAGGTCTCTACTACTCTATTATAGCGAATTCTGAAACCATTGTGGTGCCAGTGTCGAATTATAATAGAGGTACTAAGACGAACGAAAATGAGCCCGTTGCGCGCCTTAGTGCCGGGGGTCGCGCATGCCCTGTTTGCGCGCTCCTGCGCTCATGCCAGTAGGCCACTGGTTGCGTATGTATTACCGGTAACGACAAGAAACAATTTTATTAAGCAGTTTCCCCGACTGCAGACGACTGCTGCTGCCGAGGCTGTCGCGGACGAGACGGAAGAGGGTGCCGAGGTGCAGTCGCAAGAAGATATTCTTGCAAAGCTCGCGCCAGAGGACGCGCAGCGACTATCGCTCATGCGCAACATTGGTATTAGCGCACACATTGATTCGGGAAAGACAACTTTTACTGAACGTGTGCTTTACTATACTGGTCGTATTAAGGCGATTCACGAAGTTCGAGGCAAGGACAATGTCGGTGCCAAGATGGATTCCATGGACCTCGAGCGGGAGAAAGGTATTACCATCCAGTCCGCAGCTACGTACTGCGATTGGGACAAAGTCGAGAACGGCGAGACAAAGAAGTATCATTTCAATTTAATCGACACGCCAGGCCACATTGATTTCACGATCGAGGTCGAGCGTGCGTTGCGGGTCTTGGACGGCGCGGTGCTGGTTGTATGCGCCGTATCCGGTGTGCAGAGTCAGACGATTACGGTAGATAGACAAATGAGACGGTACAACGTTCCGCGTATCACGTTCATCAACAAGATGGACCGAATGGGTGCCAATCCGTGGCGATCGATTGAGCAAGTTAATCAGAAACTAAAGATTGCGGCAGCGGCGGTCCAGGTTCCGATCGGCAGGGAAGAAAACTTGGAAGGTGTTGTCGACATCATCAATCGCAAGGCTCTCTACCATGAGGGTGATCGAGGTGAGACTATTGTCGAGAAGGCCATTCCCGCGGAGCTCAATGATATTGTCGAAGAGAAGCGTGCGGTCCTGATAGAGACGCTTGCCGATGTAGACGATGAGATTGCCGAGATCTATCTGAACGAAGAGGTGCCAAGTCCTGCACAAATTGTTGACGCAATCCGTCGTGCCACGATCAGCCGCAAATTTACTCCGGTCCTCATGGGTTCGGCTCTGGCGAACAAGTCCATCCAGCCCGTACTTGACGCTGTGTGTGATTACTTGCCGAATCCGGCTGAGGTGCCTAATGTCGCTCTCGACTTGGCCAGGAGCGAAGCTCCTGTCAGTCTGCCGCCATACAGCGATCTGCCATTCGTGGGTCTTGCGTTCAAGCTCGAGGAAGGCAAGTTCGGCCAGCTTACGTATGTCCGTGTCTACCAAGGAATGATTAAGAAGGGTATGAATATTGTCAATACTCGCACCGGCAAGCGTACCAAACTCGCGCGACTGGTGCGCATGCACTCGAACGAGATGGAGGACGTTACTGAGGTCCACTCTGGTGAGATCTGCGCCACGTTCGGTGTCGACTGCTCGTCAGGGGACACTTTTACGGACGGTCAAATTGAATATGCCATGACTTCCATGTTTGTTCCTGAGCCGGTCATTTCGCTGTCAATTGCGCCCAAGTCCAGAGACAATGGCAACTTCTCCAAGGCGATCAACAGGTTCCAAAAGGAAGACCCGACTTTCCGTGTCCACTTTGATTCTGAGAGTAAAGAAACCGTGATTTCTGGCATGGGAGAATTGCACCTTGAAATTTACGTCGAGCGCATGCGCAGAGAATACAATGTCGACTGTGTCACGGGCATGCCGCAAGTCGCGTACCGTGAGGCTATTCTTGATGAGGTCAACTTTGATTACACCCATAAGCGCCAGAGCGGTGGTGCGGGTCAGTATGCCAAGATTATGGGTATTTTGTCACCGGCCGAGGCCGAGAATATTTTCGAGAGCCAGATTGTGGGCGGCAAGATTCCAGAGAAGTATTTGGCAGCGGTTCAGAAAGGTTTTGAAGACGCGTGTGACAAAGGTCCGCTTATTGGCCACAAAGTTTTAGGCGCACGCATGCTCGTGAATGATGGTGCGATCCATGTTGTTGATTCTTCGGAACTTTCGTTCCGCACGGCCGGTTACTGGGGTTTCCGGGAAGCGTTTATGCGCTCTCGTCCGGTTGTGTTAGAGCCGATCATGGATGTGGCAATCACGGCACCTCTTGAATTCCAAGGTGGCGTGATTGGTCTGATGAACAAACGCAATGCCACGATTACAGATACGGATGTGGGCTCGGATGAATTCACGTTACATGCCGAGTGCTCGTTAAACCAAATGTTTGGATTTGCCACGATCTTGCGGGCCAACACGCAAGGCAAGGGAGAATTTACGTTGGAATTTAAGCATTACGCCCAGGCACCGCCACAGTTGCAGAAGGAACTTGTGGCCGAGTTCCAAAAGAAGTTGAAGGAGAAGCAGAATTAAGAACTGTTTGTTGCTGAAAATGGGGGGGGGAGGGGCTGTATAATAGTTAACTTTACATCACGCTCAGAGATTTAGAGTTGGTTCTTTGGTTCTGTATATATGGACTTTTTTTTTCACATAGATATGTGGTTTACGGTTTTAAGTTATCTTTTTGTGTAAATCCTTTTTGCGTGGTATTAACTCTTATTTTCAAAATGGGTTTGATAATTTAATAATAATGACACATGATCTCAACTGTCAGGTTTAACGAGTGCGGCTCAAAACAATATAGTGTGGGTGTAGAGGCAACCTGCAAAGCCAGCATTTGCAGGAAGTAGACCAAATGCAATACCAGTCAACGATTCTAACCCACCCTTCTCTGGGACGCGACCAAGCAGGCGGTTTCTTCCGAACCCAACGGACTCGAGAGTACCGCGAGCAAGTCGGTCCGGCCACACCTCGGGGAGGTGGGGCAGCGGCGGCGGCGGGATCACCATCGTCAGGCTCGATGGTGAGGGCGATTGCCTGGAACGCGCTCGGTAACCGAATCGCTGCGGTCTCATCGCTGCCGATCCATGGCGCCAGCGGTGGCGGCACCCATATTATACGGATATGGAATCCGGAGCGGGCGGACGCCCGGTACTCGACCGAATTGAAAGGACACACTGGTGCGATCGATTGTGTGGCCTGGGACCCGACATTGTCTGACCGACTGGTGTCGTGTTCGTCCGCGGACGGGACGGTAAGGTTATGGGACGCCAGATTGAACCGGACATTACAGATTTTTCGGGCCGGGACCACGGTTGGGATCGAGCCAGTGTTTGTGAGGTTCACGCCTGAAGGGCGGTGGATTATCATGTGTGGACTGCGGGCACGCAAACTGGTGGTTTTGAACGCTGGCACGCTCCAGGTCGCGGCAGGAGACGGCATATTCACGGATTCGCGGCCGCAGGATGGTGATATCACGCGGGCGATCGTGACATTTTCGGGCGACGTTGTCGCGATCGGCTACAGCAGCGGGATCGTGAAACTGCATTCGTTTGACCGTTCGACGGGCGAAATCGGCCGGGATGCGCTTGTTAGCTTGAACGCGCATCGGACATCGATTACTTGTCTTGAGTTTGATCCGTGGGGGAAATACATGGCGCTTGGATCCAACGACTCACTCGTGAGCATATGGGATGTGCAAGAATTAGTATGTGTACGCACGTTTGCCAAATTCTCCCAGGCGGTTAAATGCATCTCGATATCGTTTGATGGGGCATATATGGCGATATCTGTCGAAGGTGTAGAGCCGATTGAGATTGTAAGTTGTGATGGCCAGAATTCAATTGGATGATTTACTGATTTTGCATTATTTTTTTAGGTGCACGTTGAGACTGGCGAATACTTGTACAGCGTGCCACGGAGTTCGGCATTTCATGTTCCCGCACTCGAATGGCACCCGACAAAGTACTGGTTGGCATACGCGGGCGATCCGGGGGGTCTCAAGATACTAGGTACGCCAGATGATAGGCGCTGAGCGGCGGAGGTCTATGATGGCGAGCAAACGAACATGGCATCCGTGTGCTGCAGCATGCCCCGCTGCATCCAGATGGCTGTTGTACTATAGATGTGATATTACAAAGCAAGTAGAACGGGGTAAACTAAAATATTTGGTGGGTTTACATTAAAAAGAAACCTTTGTTATTGTACAGATATCTGGCTTGCTCATACACCAACAACGCACACTGCCACCAAAAACAAAAAAAGATCAACTCAAAATCAAAACATCAGTCCGTGTCGCCCGCTAGATTTTTAAAAAAGAGAATTAATTTTTTTTTTCTGACCACAAGAAATAAACAACCCAAATTTTTTTTAAAACCCGAAAGAGGCAACGCCGGCGATGAAGCTGACAAGGACCGCACATATGCATGCGAATGAGACCGAGACCGGGTCAAACTTGATGGCCGCGGCACTGGAGGTAGCGGCCGGGCTGGTAGTAGTAGTGGCCGGGCTGGTAGTAGTGCCGGAGGTGGTTCCGGACGTACGGCTGGTCACTGCTTGTGAAGTCAAAACGGAGCTGGTTGCGGATGTGACGAATGAAGACTCTGATATGGATGATACCACAGCAGTCCCCTCGCCAGAGGACGTAAGCGCCTCTGAGGATGCGATAGCCGAATCGGAGGCGCCAGAGGTAGCCGGGGCGAGAGTGGCAGTGTTGATCGAGAGCGTGACACCGACGCCAGAGCAGAGGCTCTGGGCGTACGCCAAGGCGGCGCCGAAGTCAGACGAGGCACAGCTGGACTCGACGCAAGAGACGACAGCGTTGATGTAGGATTGGCTGGAGGACGTAAGTGAGTATCCAAGTCAGGTGCGGAAGGAAAGAACCGACATACCTTGTGCAGAGACATTGGATATTGGCAGTCTGGCAATTGGAGCTGGACATTGAGCCTGTGATACATGACGAAGCACAAGATGGAGGAGTACCCTGTGCAGAGACAAGGGAGGCCGCAGCCGCGGCCAGGATGATGAAGGTGCGAGCGAACATGGTGACAAGTTGGACAGCAGATGCAGATGCAGAGGCAAACAGACGTGAACTAGAAAGGGAGACAGAAGCAGGCAGGTATATATACATATATATATATAGATACATAAATATATGGACTGGGCGGGGGCCACACGATTCTTTACGCGTGTTCGCCGATCGAGAGAATATGCGGTGGTGATGCCGACAGGCGCGACTAGTCCGGGGATGGAACAGTAGCAGTATCAGAAAACCCTGTCAGCAGCACCACTAGTTAACTGGCAAGGAAAAAATTTACACTTTGGCATTGCGAACAGTCGGCGACCCTTTCCCACGCAACCATATCGGATTTGCGCACGATCATCGGGGGTTATTAATCAATTTGTCCAGCTTACAGACAGACACAGTCGGCGCGAGGTTGGCCTGGCGTATGGTGGCCAAGGCGTTTGGTGGCCCTGGTCTGTCGCCTCGGCCCGGTTGCAACAAATTCCCGAGGCTTGAAGTTGGCAACCATCGTGAAGAAGCGGAGAACCCCGGGGATAATAATTTTTTTTGTTCGGTTATCAGCTCACTCAATGGGCTTAGTTAGAGCCAGGGCGATGATCGCACGATGATTCACCCATAAACGACGTCACTTTCTTGGTACCCCGCACGCGACTACAAGGATCCGCGAATTACCGGCTCAGCCGGACAGGGAAAAAAAAACCGCGTGCTGTTCTCCCGTCGCTGATCTCTTATGTCGACCGTCGTCGGCTGACACTGGATCAAGTATCATCATGACTATGGTAAGTTAATTGGGTAAATGCCGCCGATTATATTATTAGAAGTTCATAGTATTATTAAGGGTCCATGGTCCATGTTTGGGACAAGAGTGCGGCTGAGTTTTAGTTTTCGGGGCGGCGACTTACTTTGCCGTATTAGGAAACCCCGGATGCAAGGGTTCAGCCCAACTCACCGGCCGCCGTTTTTACTCAATGGGATGACTGTGTGTAAAGTGGTAATCATCCCTTAAACATTAGGATTACGTTCCATATCTATCGTTGCATTGACAATTATTTGACAGATATTTAACAACTAAAGGACTTACAAAAAAAAAAAAAAAATTCAGTAAAGAAATCAACCGAGATTCGAACCCGAGGAAAAAAAAAACATTTTACTCTCTTTATCAAAGCGTGTCATCCTTATGCAGGGGCCATGCTAATCTTCTCTGTATCGTTTCAAATTGACCATGTGTCCCGAAGGACGCAGGATTGGCGTGAACAAACCTATATATAGTCCAATACAGGGTTGGGGCTATCGATAAACGGGTACGCGTACGCACCGGTTAATAGTTTTAACGAATTAGTTTAATAATAATTAAAACGTTGACGCTTGTTCGGCTGGCTGTCAATGACCTGGCTACAACGAGTTAGCTCTCGCCAAGATCGGATGACAGAATGATATTTGTGTGGAGTTTAGTTTGGCCTGCTGCCAATCGTGCAATAGATATCAGTCCTGACAAGCACAAGCACCTCTCAACCTACATCACGGACAACTTCTAAAAAGTATAAGGGTAAAATTGATTGCAAAAACAAAGGAGAAGCCCGGTATGGATCACAAAAAAAATAAATAACAAACTACCTACAAAAGTGCCAGAAAATAAACGTACACGTACGACATGAGTGAGATTACAACTTTCAAAAACAAATCAACTTTTTTGTTTCCTTTTTGTCAAATTTAGCCGCTTTGCAAACGTACGTCCATTCCCCTATATTTTTCCTCCAAGTTTATTTCCTGATGAAAAAAGTGAGGCGCGTCAAAGATTAATCGATAGGCAGTAAGGGTGGGCGATCGTGTGCATAATTTGTTATGTTACCCGCGGCAAAAAAGATCACGACAACGACGGAAAGTCGGACAAATTGGTGAGATTGACAGCCGGCGCAGACGACGCAACCGGTGGCGCACTGGAAACACCGCGGGGACCACCACGGCCTCTTCCTCGGCCACCACCGCGACTTCCCCGGTCACCACCCCGACCTCCTCGAGGACCGCCTCGGCCGCGTCGGGAACCGGAAGGATCAGCAAACCGCGGCTCGATCTCAACAACAATCTTCTCTTTCTTGGCCTTGGCCTTGGCCTCCTTCGATTTGGGCTTCAACCCGGTAATGTACGGACTGTCCTCCTCCTCAGCGTCCTTGGACACAACCGCTCCCCATGAACTTTGGTCTTCACCCTCATTCGGCTTGCGCAGAGGCAACCTAGGGCCAAGCTCAGCGTTCTTGACGTGAAGCTCTTCAAGATATTCATCCAAAGTCTTCGAATTCTCTTCTTCCGGCACTGGAACAGGACCTTCAGCTGGAACCTCCGAAGGAACCTCCGCAGGCGTCGCGGTCTCTCCATTCGTGGTAGCGCCAGTCTCAGCAGCATCCTCACCACCCTTGGCCCCTTCAGCAAAATCTTGCGAAGCATCAACTTTAGATGCCTGCTCATCTTTCCACTCCGTAGCTGGCGATCCCCATGCCTCGGCCACTTGCTTTTCCGAATCACTAGATCATCATTCTTAAGCATTCATTCATTGATTCATATATAACAAAAAAGTGGCTACTCACGGGAGCGCACCCGAGTGACGGTCAAATTGTCTTCGCGATCCACCACGACCAAGGCCACGGCCTCGACCTCCTCTTCCTCCTCGAGGAGCCTCGGCATCAGTAGGACGTGAGCGGTTGGCGGAACGACCGGCAGTCTTGTCGCGGGCAGCATCCTCGTTTAAATTGCGTGGACCACGAGGAGGGCGTGCATTCTCGGGACGAGCAGTCTTTGGTGGCTGGTCGGTCTTCTTGGATGATGTGGACTGCTTGATGACTTCCTTAGCGGGAGGAGGAGTTGGTGTCGGGGTTATATCTGGATCCTCTATGTCATCAGCTAGAATAATGATGTTAGAAGTATTCAAGAAAAGCGCCTCAATTCGCGGCTCCAAAGGCAAAATCGCGACATCATATAAGCCGCTGTCCGCAGGTGCTCATTCTTGGTCTGGCTCAATCCGATCCATCACCAAACACACAATTCGGTGGGCTCCACCCCAATGAGCCCACCCTTCATTACTGCCGCAAACAAAAACGGCTGTCCAAGGTCCTTCTTGGCGTCCACACGTACCTAGTAAGCTGAACTTGTTCTACAAAGAAAATTAGCAATCCGTGTATTCTATGTGGGGGCCCACATTCAAGGCCCCAGCCGGTTGGCGAACCAATTGGCCACCTGATGCCGGATCAAGGGCCATCACATAACTCAGAAGAAATATTTAAAATACATACCATGGAGACGACAGACATGGCAGGCAACGGCTGTGACTGTCCTGCGGGAAAATTGTGCAGAAAGCAAAATGTATGTGAGAAGGTAAAGCGTTCTACACTAGCACACAAACTCGAAGAGCCTCTCGCTCACGCGGGCCGTTTCTCACAATAACTCGCGTCGTCCAGCCACACACAACACACAGAGTTCAGTGGTAATCGAATTAGGGTTGTTGTGTTAGGGCAGGGAAGCCATGTTGGTTGATGTCCTGTGAAAAGCAGTCACAGCACTGCTGTCACGTGCACATGCGGATGACACTCGGTGCTGCATAAGCACTTGCTGCACATGCGGCACAACCGCACAATCGCTGTGGCCGCCAATCCGGGACGTGCGCGTACACGTCGCGTCGCTCAATTAAGCGACTGGTCGCGCGCACGCCGGGTAACGGCGATTAGTCACCGCGTCGCCCCTTTGGCCGTTTTTGGCGCTCGTGTCGCTCTGCGTCTCTGTGTTAACTTTACTCGCATTCAATCCATCTCCTGGCCTTTCGACAACTACATCTTCTCCTGTCAGAACATCCTTGCTGTCCGCCGTTTTATCTTGTTTCGTTTTGCGCAATAAGATCCGTCGCTACCATGGCATTTGCCTCCAACAACCCATTCCGCACTGCGGTCTTGCCTCACGCTGTCTCGACAGACCCTTTCAACCCAACCCCGCTTCCGATGAGCCCGTCCCATTCAGCCCCGGCGTCGGCCTACCGCGCCCCGTCCTTCAACTCAAAGAACCCATTTCTCGACGTCCTGGACTCGACCTCGACCGGTTCCAGTGCCGAAAGTGTTCTTCTGCGGAGGTCCACGTCAGACTCGTCGCACGAGAATATCCGGTCAGTCTCCTTGTTCCCTGGGTGGTGCCCTCCCGGCCATGATCCCCGGTGCGTAAAACACTAGCTAACTTCACTTATTAGGCCACTGCCAGATTTACTTCTCGATCTGTCTGTCCTGGAAGAAGACGGCATGCATCATACTATGCGGCCCCCTCCACCTCCTCCACCTCTTCCGGAAAATCTTACTTTCAACGCCGGCCCACC
>JANJPG010000160.1:0-15040 GCA_030407185.1 Lipomyces yarrowii
TCAACTAGGATGTCGTCTCCGCCAGGATGATCGCGAATGTACTTTGTGACATCATACACTAAAACGACGTGTCAGCGATTTATTTCAACTGTGCTCTCGAGAACAGAGAAATCTAACCTTCGCCGTGGACTATGATCCACAAGTCCTTTTCGGCATTGTGAGCAGCCACTTCATCGGCAGTGAATTCTTTGATTGCAGCCATGATGATGGAGGATCAAAGCATGCTATACTGGCATGTGCAAGTTTTGAGCGTCTAAACAAAGGACATAGATATTTTTGTTGACCAGCACCTTCGAACACGGCCCTGGACCCAATATGACCTGGACTGGAAACTAGCGCCCTGATTCACCTAGCGACCTGAACAGCTGAGCTGATACTTTCGGGCCCGCTTTTACATGAACAAAAGTATTGTTCTCGAGTCAGGGGCTGAGCCATCCGTCAGCATGCAATTAGTAATGCAACAGCTGTAAGCTTAAAATTGTATAGCTGCAAGCTAGTAATATTCCGATATTATCATGAGTACTAAGCGGTAGCATATACCAGTATACATTACTAGCATAGAAGATAACAACACGAATACTAACCAGTAGCTGTACGGATAGCCCCCACGGATCCTTCGGGACTATCCGTAGCGATAAGCCTGGGCAGCCGGCTCTCGGGCCCTGGCCCCTAAGCTTGGGGGCGAAGGCTCGTGGTGTATCTTAGCGTGCATTAGGGTAAGGTTATTATCTAAAGCTGCTTATGTCAGATTGTCATACGAACTAGTAAGATAGAACTTAGCACTAGGAAGTACATGTTATGATCTTACATATTTCACTGATTAAGCTTGTTAGATTTAAAAAACACCCCAATGCACACTAAAAGGTAATCCTTCGGCCCCTTGGCCCCAAGAGGCCCCCAAGATTGAAGATACGAAGTATTCTCGACTAGATCGCTAACGCTACTGCTAACCACTAATAGCTATGATCTTGCAAATCGATCTAATTAAGCTTTTTAGATTTAAAAAACAGACTAATGTACACTCGTCGCAACAATATCGACTAGTCGGCAACACAAAGCTCAACGCCCGCCTTCGCCCCGCGGACCTCAAGCCAGGGGGATTCAGCCACGCGGCCCCTAGATCGCTCACCACACTCAGGCTAGTAGTCGCGCTAGTATGGTGCCAGATACGATCTAGAAGCTCTGGTGGAGTACCTAATAAGCTTACTCACCTAGCGCTGACCGGCTGCACAGCTATACCTATATAGTATAAGCTGGAGATCTTTGCACTACTAAGCAGATCGATTGCTGACGCATAGATAAGCTATGTATAGTGCTTCCGCCCCCTGTAACTACTAATCCAATTGAGTGCTGATGAACGCCAAAGCTTTATACAGGTACCGTTACATTTATTACTGCAATTCGTAATCGACTATGAACGACAACCGCCGAGGTACGGAGAACAGATTATAAGGATTGTATTCTACTACTACACTGTACAGCGAGTAGTACGCATCGTAAGGTATTCCCTGCTTGTATGTTCCCTAACACTAATCGAGTAGTATATTTTCTGGGTCAACATACGATGTACAATCAATCAGGCAATGTTGTTTTGTTCGCCACATAATCAGTATTAGAAGTTATGTAATATGGGCTGTTCGTCCGTTAAACGTATCGAGGGGCCTAAGTGTAGTGGAATGGGGGACAAAACAACATGAGAAAGGGTAATTTCCTACTACGCAGATAAAGCGTGTTGGTCTTCCCGTGTTGGTCGTTAGGCGCGGATAGCATTCAATCTCCATCGAGCTTTAGTTTACACTGTAATACTTGAAAAATGTCGGAAATCGTCGAGAAAGTCCAGACCGTTCTACCTGATCTGATCAAGACGGCAACCCAAGTCACCACGGTTCCAGTGACTGAAAATGGCGTGTCTAAGCCATTCGAGAACCAACCCCGACCAACTCCCACCCTAGAGAACCCTTACCGCGATGATGTGGCTTTTGCTAGACTCCTCGAGTTATACCTGCCGGTCGAGGTTAAGAAGCGCGCCGATGGCGAACTAAATGGACTGGCAGAGGCCGCAGTTTCGGAACAAGCGATGAACTGGGTTGCAGATACAGAACGCAATCCTCCAACAGTCCAGCACTGGGATAGCTGGGGAGTGAAGAAAGATGAGCTCGTTACCAGCCAAGGGTGGAAGGAACTGTGGCGATTGGGAAAAGTAGAGCGGTATGTCGCCCGCTGAGCAATACTTGAGTTTGTGCGATCGCAAGAAGACTAATTCGCGCGAACAGATTGGCCGCTTTGCCTTCACTCACCAACGACTATGAAGGATACGCCAGAATAATCCAGGTGTTGAAGCTCCACCTATTTTCCCCGGCTTCTGCGACGAGCAACTTCCACCTGATCTTGTCGGACGGCGTGGGTACTCTCTTGCGCACACACCTAAGTGACTCCAACATCGATGAAGCAACACGAGCCCTCTTCCAGCACGCATACGACCGACTCACGTCCCCCGTGCCTGAGATAGGGTGGACTTCCGGATTGTGGATGACGGAGCCGGCTGGTGGCAGTGACCTGACACCAACCGAAACTACGGCCACCTACTCGCCGCTTGGCCCAGACGACAAGTCCACGGACGCAGACGGCTTCCCCCTCGGACCCTGGGTATTAAATGGTTTCAAGTGGTTCTCGACGAGCACTGAGGGGTCGATGGCTGTTGCTGTTGCGAAGACTGAAAAGGGCCTCAGTGCCTTTTACGTCCCGATGCGCCGTGCCGTCACGAAGAATGGAGTCGCCGGTGTCGAGCTCAACGGCGTCCGCATCCGACGCCTCAAAACCAAGATGGGTACGAAGGGTTTGCCTACCGGTGAGCTCGAGCTCAATGGCATGCGCGGATACCTGATCGGCAAGGAAGGCAAGGGTATCAATGAAATTGGAGTCGTGCTCAACATCACCCGTATTCACCTTGCTATGGTCTCCGTGGGCTACGCCGGACGTGGACTTTCGGTTGCCCGCGCCTTTGCACGAGTGCGTAAGGTCGCCCGTGGCACTCCACTAAGCAGCGTGCCATTGCATATGAAGACTCTCGCCAAGGCCCACGTCACCTACCGCGCGCATTTGGCGCTGTGCATGTTCATTGCGGCGCTGCTGGGCAGGACCGAGCAGCCGGCAGCATCGCTGCACGATCTCGTACCCGCGAACGCTCAGGAAGCATCGGCCCTGCTGCGACTGCTGGGATCCGTCGCCAAGGCCACCGCAACCATGGACTGTGTCGGCGTGTTACAATGCAGCATGGAGTCGCTGGGCGGCGTTGGCTACCTGGAAAACGACGAGATGGGTATGAATGTCGCTCGTGTGTTGCGAGACTGCACTGCAATCCTGATTGGTGAAGGTACAACTGATGTGATTGCCACCGATGTCGTCAAGGTTTTGAAGGGCCCGATCGGGTCGTTTGTGGTGCAAGCCTACGGTCGCTGGGTTGAGTCTTCCTTGCCCAAGAAGGAGTCCCTCGCGCCCGAGGCGACGATTATAACCCAGCAGTGGTCGGAACTGCAAACCGCCTTGTCATCAAATTCCGCCGAATTCATTACCAGGAATGCGCGCGAGATTATGCAGCTGGTTGCCAAGTTGACCTCTGGCATCCTGCTTCTTGCAGATGCTGCACGCGACGACCATGCTCTCGCTGTTGAAGTCGCTCGCCGTTGGATCCAGCCCCCGACCTTGCTGAGCGGATCGGGCGTCGAGCGAGAATTGCTGCTTGACCAGGAGATTGTATTCGGTGATCAGCCTAAATGGTTGGGTCTTCCATGAGGAGCGAAAGGAAGACGGTCATGATTGGTATGTTCGCATTGGGATGAATGCTTGTATTGGGGGGGATTATTGGCAATAACGGATTTGTTTTTTTATGAAATCACAAAATACTAGAGTAGTATGATTTGGATTACGTACAGTATATATGAGTAACTTATCTCTTAACTTATGCCGCTGTTTCATATTCCAACACCCTGAAGTATACGGTATTTCGTGTCTTACCTCGTTAGACTACTCTCTATTTGAAAACTGTAGCTTGCCGAAACGGACAGCTGTGTTTCAGTTGAAGATAACAATTCAAGGCAACAGTACAAACCATTCCTGGAACATCCGGTTTTGTCGCAGAAGAGCATCTTAAGTTATACTTGCACTACAAGGGTGAATTCTATATCGCAATAGGCATAAAAGTCATGCATAAAAGTCATATTGAGTAGGTAGGAAATAGAGTATACGCTTTACGACGGATGAGTCGCCATTTCCAATATCAAAAATGCAATTGACCGCAATCTACAACAGATCCTCAAGTTTATCAATCTAAAGTGCGATCTTAACATACAAAAACTATATGCCCGTTGTGAACATCCTCCAACTAGGCCTCAGTCTTAGGAGGCCACTTGACCCTCTTCTCAGCGCGGACATATAAATTCGTTGGGCGGATAAGCTGGAAGTAAGGCTCGTACTCAACAGCCTCCTCACTTGCTTGAAGGAACTCATAGCGATATACCAACTTGGGGATGAAAATCTTGACTGCCTGCAGCACATAGCTGTTGCCAATGCACATGCGCTGGCCAGTGGCAAAGGGGATGAAAGCTCCCTTGGGGATATTGGTTTGGTCTCCAAGCCAGCGGTCGGGGTCGAATCGAGTGGGATTGTCCCAAGCCTTGGGGTTATTGTGGACGTGCCAAGTCTCAGAAATAACGACGGAGTCTTTAGGAAGCTTGTACGCGCCTGGCAAAATACAGTCAACCTTGGATGTTCGTGCAGGCTGGAAGGATGGACTGTGTCGTCGCAGGGTCTCCTTGACGTATGCATCCAAGAATGGCATCTTGTTGATGAGATCCACAGTGCATACGGTGTCCTCTGTAAAACCAAAGTCAATCAACTCTTGCAGCAGGCGATCCTGCATGCCTGGGTATTCAACTAGACCATAAATGAGCCATGCTAAGATGGTGGTGGTTGTGGTAAATCCAGCAGCAATGGTAACAATCAAGGGGTCTACGAGACGATCTCTGGGCATCTTATTTCCTTTGTTATCTGTGGCACGTTGCAAATAGTCTGTTTGGCGTAGGAAATCAGTAAGGACAGCCAATTTCTCGTAAGGGTTATCACTTACCAACGACATTCTCAGCCTTCAAGGCAGCTTCTTGAAGCTCTAGGTCCTCAACACCCTTGGATGCGGCCTCAATGGCCTCCTCAAAGAGTTGGTCAAGGCGCTTCTTCGAAGCCCTGAGACGAGCTGGGTCTCCGAAAGGAAGCTTGTTGTACCAATCACCCTTAGTTGAGATCTTCTTGTTCAGCTCAAGCAAGTGGGCAATAAGCCGGGGTACCTCGTGCATGGGTGTGTCAACGGCCTCGAAATGCTTGAAATCCATGCCCAAAACCAACTTTCCGATAATCGATGAAGACATCTTAAGCATATAAGGCCAAGCGTTCCAGGCCTCATCGCGGTCAGCAAGTTCGTCAAAGACGGGGAAACTGTCTTCGACCACTTTTTGCATAATTGGTGCGTAGTGTCGCACGGCTTTAGGGCCAAGTGCAGGCGAGATGAACTTGTGCGACATGCGCCACGCTTCCGTGTTGGTATCAGAAACGAAGATACCGGCATCAGGGTTCTTGAGTGGGCGCATGGGGTGGCCTTCGATGATGTTTTTGGAGAAGAAATCGCTCTCGGCGAAGACGATTGCACTCAGGGTGGCGTCATTAGTGTGATATGAAGTGCAGCCCATGTTGACAGTCTTGAAAAGAGGACCATACTGCTGATACAATCGCTGATGGTTTCCGACATGGTCGGGAAAGATCTCGAAGTAGTTGCCAACATATGGAAGACCCTGTGGGCCAGGAACTGGCCGCACGGCTCTGCCATCGATAGTGATTGAAACTGCCTCTTCTTGTGCGAGAACATCTTGGACAGACTCAAGCACTGAATCCTGATTATTGAAAGCAATTCCTGGTCAACAGGTCAGCCAGTGCACACTAAGAAATTAGATTCAGATAGAAAACTCACCCTTGGGATGGACAACCGCGAAGTGAGAGGCAATCAAATGTTGCAAAACCTCATGGTCGGTACGGTCTGGGATATCAATGACACGAGCAGTGGATGGGTCGTCGCCCAGGAGATAAAATGAAGCGGACGGCATCCTGCTTCAAACACTAATTCCAACACTGTAGAAGGAACTAGATGGGTTGGTAAGTGTTTGATACGAATGCAAAAATGTCACTTCCTGGGCCCTGCGTCTTGAAGACTTGGACCATATATAAGGGTGAATCTTGCCTGGCCGTCCCCGTTATCAGTACAAAAACCCTGGTCAGAAAATAATCCCGAGAACTAGTCAGCACGTAACAGCAAGTTATGCTCACAGGTTACCCATTTAGGCATCGTTCCAACTAGGGTTGTACACTACCGACTAATACAGGCCCCGAAGGGAAAAATTGGGCCCTACGGAGTGCGTACTAGTTTATCGATTGTTCGCCTAGGTACGCCTTGTTGCTATGGGCACAATTATAAAAATAGAGAGAGTTTACTTTACTTCAGCTATAGAATTGAATTTCTTACGTCTTCTAGGCCATATACTGATAGTTCCGTAAAATACTTGGCTAACGATCGACATAGTTATATACGATATAACAACGATTTACGAGCTATATATAGTGAGGCACTTAAGCATATCAAGTACAGAAAACCGCGTAATTTCAATCTTGTAGAATAGATGGTCGTGCGTCCTTTAGTACTCGACTAGTAGTGAATGCAACAGTACCTGTATCATGGTATCGCCGATTAGTAGTTGATTAGTAGGTGTGTCAGTACTAGATTAAGTAGGTACATGCAGTATAACGGTAAGAATTCTGGGGGTCAATTAACCCAAACCACGTACTTAGGGCTTAGCGTGAGGCATCGGCTGTTGAACGAAGGACCTCGGAAGGAAGATTGTCAGCTCGCTTATCATAGTTCTTCTAAGATTCGGGCCGTTTTTTTAGTCAGTTGGAAGCAATGGCGTTGGTTGTATCGAAAATTACTACCGCGTAGGGATTTTAGGTTAAGTTAGATAATCATCATACGACTGTTCGTTTGTTACGCTTCAGCTCAGTGAAACATGCCCCTCGCTGACATGTTTATCCTTCAGGGTATGTATAGAACAAAGATATGTATTTTGAATCTTGCAATTATATTATATACTAGTTCAGTAGTTACCAATTTTTAAAACCTGTACGTCTACTACTCTCAGCATCTACTTTCACCAACTTGAACACACCTCTATACTTGCAAGTTGAAAATGATCGAACGTGTTGATGTTTTGGTCTGCGGAGGAGGACCAACTGGTCTTCTTACAGGCCTCGGTCTTGCGCGCCAGGGAACCTCAGTAGCTGTAATTGGTAAGTGTCGAAATTACTCTATGAGCGACATAGACCCTAATTGTTATAGAAAAATGTCAAAAGTCTGAGCAGGCCAAATTTGGCCGAGCCAGCTTGTTGTACCCACGAACGATGGAATTGCTTGACCAAGTGGATGTATGGGAGCATATGGCCGAGATTGCTCATATCTCTCGCGGTTATGTCAACTACAACGGAGGAAAGCGATTGATCTCAGGTACCTATCATTCGATTTTCAATCAATTACACGGAACCTACTTCGATTACGTTGTAAACATTCGACAAAAGTACTCCGAGGAGATCTTCCGGAAAGCATTGGAGGAGAAGGGCGGATCTTTCTATGAGCAATATGAGCTGCTTTCCATTGTCCAGGACGATGATGCTGCCGATGACTATGCGTTGACCGTACGAGTGAAAAACAATGCCACCGGAGAAGAGCATCAAGTTAAATGGTAAGTTACCATGCTTCTGTGCGGAGTCATCAAATTAATTTGTACCTTGACAGCAAATACCTCGTCGGTGCTGATGGAAAAAACTCAGCTGTTCGTCAGCTCTCCGAAATTGCCTTCGTTGGTGATGACACCGGGATTAAATGGTTCCGAATGGATGCAGTCGTGAAGACTGATATGCCCGATGCCCGTGTTGGCATGGCATCCATCGAGTCTCCTATCTATGGCCACGTCTTGTGGATGTGTCAGGACCATGGCCGAACTCGCATCGGCTTTTCTTTGCCACCGAAACTTGCCGATAGGTTCGGTACTGACATTACCGAAGCCCAGGTACGAGAAGCGGCCCAAGAGGCCGTAGCACCCTTCAGTCTTGAGTTCGAGACAGTCGACTGGTGGACGTTGTACAGGTAGGTTTACGAAATTAGATTTCCTTGGCCGTGCATTGCAAGCTAATTGTTCTGAACAGTGTCGGACAAAGAGTCGCCGAGACCTTCAGACGCAAGAGGGTCTTCTTGGCAGGAGATGCATGCCACTCTCATTCTTCTGGCGCTGGCCAAGGTATGAATGCAGGCGCTCAGGACGCCTTGAACCTTTCTTGGAAATTGGGCGGTTTCCTGAAAGGGTGGTATGATGAATCAGTCTTGGACACATATGAAGAGGAGAGGAGACCGGAGGCTCAGCGTATCATTGACCAGGATAAGACTCTCTCCTCACTGATCACGGGAAAGATTCCTGAGGGAGTGGGCAGACCCGGTACTACTTCCTTTGAGGTACTAGGAGATTTCATCGCTTCCACAATGCGGTATACCCTCGGTCTCGATGTCCACTACGAGACAAATCTTCTCAATCAAAAGGCCAATATCGGCCTTGTTTCAGCAGGGTGGCCGGGCCCTGATGTGCTCCTGCGACGTCCGGGATCTAGAATCTCGCTTCGTTTGCACCAAGTCACCAAGAACGTTGGAAGATTCCATGTTTTGGTATTTACCGGAAATCCCGCCTTGACAGGCGAAAGTCTCCGCAGTTTGCGATCCTACATGGACAGCGAGGACTCCTTCACTCACAAGCTTCCTGACATCTTCAACTTCCTCACCATTATACCAGGAGATGCCCCACAGTCAGATCATTACCTCGGCATTAGTCGTTTCGGAAAAGCTTTCTATGATAGCGACATGTCCGCCGCCTGCAAATATGGTTTTTCGGCAGCTCTAGGTGGTGTCGTGGTTCTGAGACCTGATGGCATCCTTGGATATTCCGGCGAACTGGGCGAGGGCAAAGAGCTAGGAGAATATTTCCTCCGATTCGTCAAGGCTAGCGTGGAAAGCGCTCAAGAACCCATTGCTAAGAAGGTTGCTGAGATTGAATCAAAGCCGACCGGTGAAGTCGAGTTCGACGGGGAGACTACAGAGACCAAACCAGTTACGAATGGGGTTAATGGAGTTCACGCTGACACTCAGACCTCAATCCCTATCAGGGAGGGCCCTACGGAGACATCTGTTGCTGCATAAAGTTTTACTACCACAATTTGTACCTTCAGCAGAATTGTGTTTTAATGGTTTCCGACTGTGATTGTTCAGGTTGATTTTGATGTTGTGTGTTTTGACTTGTTCGGCCTGGGGCTGCTCTTATCTCATGTTTAGACTTTATTTAGAAAATATCATAGCTTCCACTGATTAACCTTATTCTGGTTATTGACTTCACTCTCTTCAAGTACGTAGTCAACCTATCCACTATGAAATCTTACTGATCCTTTTGCGCTGGACTTGTACGAGTATGTTCTCAAGCATCCAACAGGGATGAAATTGCTAAGAGAACGAGAAAATCTTCTTGTATTCCCCAAAGTCAAGCGCCTTGAAGGACTCGATAGATTGACGACTACTCAGGGTCTCAACGACAGTCAGGTCCTATTGAAGCAATGAAGCTGCGAAGAATATAGTGGCCTTTGAAAAGTTCAATCAGAGATTGATCCAAACCTTGAGAACGTCAAGAGGTTATCCCCGTAGGGTTAGGGCTAGGGTTATTTCTAAACCCTGAGCAATCGTTGCGATCTTGCACGTCTACCTACGTAATCAAGCTCGTTAGATTTAAAATACCTTAACGCATTCTAGGATAGACTCGCGAGTCTTCGCCCCCAGGCAGGGGATCAATCGCAATTCAGAATACGAAATCTGAATACGAGGGATCCGAAGGGAATGTGCAGATTGATAGACACGACGTTTATGCGGCCACTACACGTGTAAGAGCAGTTCGCTGCACAATTGCTTTCGCAGTCATATCTGGATACACAATTGGCCAAGAGGCGAAGGTATGCACTGGTGGTTCCTCGTATCCCTGGGAGCGAAGAATCGTGGGCGTCGCTTAGTATGCATTAGTGTACATTTAGGAGCTACGTCTTAGCGGACGGATTTGCGCTTAGTCACTAAATATCCGAACTTAAATAGTAGGCTAAGACGTACTACTATCATAGTTACTATGTCGTGATCTGACAAACATAACCAATCAAAATCCTGAGATTTAAAAGACACCCTAATGCACACTAAGAAGATACACCCGTGATCCTTCGCCCCCACTGTGCTCCGTAGAGAGGATAAGGTCGTGCGGAAACCCGGGTCGAGTGATGCCCTAACTCGGCCTTAATATAAGGAGGCACATACTGTAATGATCGTAGAGGGACCGTCTCTAAAAAACAGGGGGGTAAATTAAAGCTGCATTACGCATGCAGTCTATCGCTTAGACGCATACTACGGCCGTGCACAATCCTCCTAGGCCAATGACACCCAAGATATTCCGCGTTCGTGGCGCACGTGGGTACTGGGGGCCATAAAATCCCGTACCTACTCCGTATAACAAATCGGACCCCCCCTGTAAAACGTTATCATTGTCGTCCACTGATTGTAGGCCCGAAGCGAGACTCTGCAGAAGGCAGCAGCTTGCTCCTGACGATTATTACCGCTTTCCCCAAGTTAGGGTCTTATTCACTACCCTGCTAGCTAGCTTTGACCCCCAGCAAGCTGATCTAATTAGCCGGATGATTATGCACCAGCATTCTCCGGGTCTGGTTGGTAAATAACGCTAGTAAGCTCCACTAGCTAAAGACAAGCTCAAAATCTTGTACGTATGCCTATCACTTCACTACCTTACACTATTCAGACATCAAACAGTCAACTCATGGCACTGTTACCAATGGAGCCAGACCATCTACTAGGGGCAGTATATTGCGAAAGTCACCTCGTTCAAGTGAGGCTTCCCAGGCTCCAATGCAGAAAGTAGATAGATTACAATTGCTCACCCCAGAATCTACAGAATATCATAATTCAGCAGCGGATACGCTTGGTGGGGCACGCAACTTTAATGCCAATGCTAATGGTAAGATCCAAGCTGAAGCTTGTCGACAACCCTAATACGAAGGCAGCAATGAACGCTACACGAGAGATTCATGGAGATTTGAAATCAGGCCCTTCATGATTATACATTGCTTACCATACGGCTTTTTTAGCTAAGTTATGTGTTGTGACTAGATAACACCACGCTATTTGTATAAGATAGGCAAGAGCACAATAGAAACCACTGATCCGTGGTTATTGAAGCTTAGGTCATGTACGTGTAAGGTGTGTTTTGATCCGTAGATGAAGTCTATAAATCTATAAATCTATTGTTTCTATTCTTGTTTATTAAACATGTGCGATATTAGCATCGCGGACTTGCTCGAGCTTTCCATCTCCGCACCCGCCTCGACCAGTACGCGTACACAGTCCTCGTGTCCGCCAGCTGCCGCTCGATGCAGCGCTGTAAAGCCTTCGTCATCGACCCAGTCGATGAATGCCTTCGCATCTCCACCCTCACCCTGGGTCAGGGCATATTCTATCACGCCCTCGTGGCCCCGTTCCGCAGCAAGATGTAATACTGTCTGACCAGCCTCATTGCGGGCTGTTAAATTCGCGCCTTTCAAGACCAGAAAACGGACAATGTGTAGATGGCCATTTGCGGCGGCTTGGTGTAGGGGCGTGCCGCTCGCCGCAGTAGCGGGATATTGCGGTATAGAAATGTTTTTGGTACCGTTACTCGTTGGGACGAGACCGACGTTGAAACTAGATTGCGTTGCAGGATCGGGCTTGGTCCCAGCAGATGTATGACGATTGTGATATTGCGGTTGCATCCCCGAAGGGAGCGTTGGTTGGCCAAATGATTGCCGGTCAAAATTCAGAGTTGTATGTTGTTCTTGGGGTGGAGAGGGATTGGCGAAGTAGTTGTATTGTGGATGTTGAGATTGAGGAGGAGATGGTAATTTGCTGGTGTGAGGGGTGTTTAAGGCAAAGATGTATTGACTAGGCTCTATTTGCGAAGTCATATCCATCTGAATCTCTGCATGGCCTGTTACCGAAATTTCATTTTGATTCGAGAGCCAGGAGCAAGTATTATCAGGCCGAGCTGCAGGCGGTTGTGAAACGGGGTAGGTCATAGTATTATTGTTTTGCTGGTGGAGGACTTCATCCTCCTCATTCTCATCCCGGGCGAGATTGCCTGCATTGAGGAGCTCGAGTTGACGCAGGCGTTGTTTGATGTTATTTCCTATGTAAAGACCAACCATTACAAAATGATACGTAAATGATCAAAGGCTATGTGACATACGGTAATTCCTCTGAGCCAGTCGGTTCTGTATCCTCCTCCTCTCGCCAGCGTCTGTGGTCTTCATCAAGTTCTCGTCCAGTTTCGTTGATGTAGGCATCGTTGATGGTTGCTCTTCTTTACTTAAAAGGTTGTAGAAACGTCCAAAAACCATAAATATCTAGAAACACAACGGGGAGGTCAAAGCCTACTTATGTGTGGCGAATTTACAGCTGACAAGGGATTCAGCTGTACGAACTTACGGTGTACATGCCCACAAATTTAAGCATTCTGGGGGCCATGTATGCCGCACATGTGTGGCGTACGTATTCAAGCCGCTTATCTCCCCGAGATGCTTTAGGGAGGTTTAGAAATTGTCAACACTAGCAAATAAGGCTTATGGGGCTAAGCTTTGGGGCTGTTCTAGGCTGCGCCCACGACTACGAACCCTGGACCGAGGCCCACGCTTTGGCGAGGACGCTGGCGGCTGGCGGCTGGCGTAATGGTTGGTGGCCAACGGCCGGCCTGTCCAGTCTAGAAACACGGACCAGGGGGGTCCGCGCCGAACCTGGGGTCCTATGCTAAACCTATTACCTTATATTCTGTATAGTAATGGCCTTGGAGCCTGTGATAATGTTTTAAAAGGAGGAGGAAAGGATAAGTCAATTCAACTAACCTACATGGCTGCTCTGGCTTCATGTATCTATTGACGACGGCCAGTGGTCAAAGCGCCATCTGCGTGCTAGCCATCCTCACAACCATTGGCAACATCCACTGCGTGTCATCAAGACTTGGAATCATTGGCTATTTTACAACACACCTCCCATAGCTATGATCGTCCAAGTCACCCAAACATAAACAAAGAAACAAACCTAATTCTCTAAGCCGCACGAAAGTTCAACCGAGCCGCACCACTCATTATTCGGTAACACCCAACGACTTCACGAATCCTCCAAACTTCGTTCGATATCTGGTTTGGCAATCTCTTGAGACATTCGTGTACAGCACCGAATATGACATTCTATATTTGTAGGATCTAAGTTAACAGGAACTTGAATAACTCGAGCGTGATCAAGAACGGATTATCCGATGTACAATTCTTTGAATATATTCCTGTTGAATGTGTTTCCAATAGAAAGGAGATTGCGACGCTAACTTAGCCACCGGTGAATAATAAGAATGCTCTCGAGCACGACTTAATTCGTTGTGCCTCCATTCGCTTAGTGCCTTACGCCTTTTTATTGTTATAATCTGCGGGCAAACTCAATTTAGACTTCTCACGGATCACCCCTTCCCGATCTCGAAACCCTGACTCAGACTTCAGGGTTTAACGGGTGGAGTGCGGCACAATTTGGACCAGGCGAAGCGAACAGATGAATCGACTTAGTGCTACGATCGACTAACTAGATGTAATTATAATGGCCGGTGACCGGTGACCCCTGGCTTTCTGAAATTAAAATCGTCTCGCTTAGCAGCTACAAAAGGTTGTTGCACGCATAGCCGCTCCGTGCTGTCGATCGAGAGAATGCCAAAAATGGATAATTCTCTAAGTTAACCCAAAAGTGGAAGCGATTGTGTGCTAGCTGTATTTGTTTTAGATTGTGATGACTTATTTATAATCACTACTCAAAGTGCGTTGCTGCACAATAATGCCAAAAAGCCCAGCTTTCTAGACCAGTCGCTTTGCAGACGACCGGTCAAACTGTCTCAACAAGGCAAGCCTATCAAGGATGTGTTTGTGACACTTCTCATCTGTTAGATTGTTAACAGCATGACCGCAGAATATCCTACTATCCTACCATTCACGGTAATAAGAAAATGATAAGATACAGCCGCCTTAGACTCGGGCTTAAATTCGGGGTGCCAAATACGTCGTCGGGCATAAAGTTATGTCGCAATACCAGCTTGGGTACGGCTAGGCTGGATTCGACATTGTCTGAAACCTTGAAGAAGGAGTACTCATGTACTCGCATTGACTTGCGTAACTTACCCTGACTGACAATCCCGTCGGGGTGGCGGCCATCGTAAGTGTCTGTACTAGAATTAATGCTTCAGCCACCACTCCGAAGAGACGAATTTACCGATCATGTGTGGACGGTAGTTTCATTGCCTGAGCGGCAGTTCTCGCACTAGGGATGGCCCACTGATTTTATGTACTGCGGTGCCGCAAACACCACATGAATTGTCAGGATCTTATGATAAAGACTATAAAAGTGTATTGGATTACTAGATGAGCTAAAACAAGAATAGTATCGACAGAGAAAAGAGCAAAAAGAACAGACAAAGCAAAAGGGGAGAAGCGTTTAAGTTATGTGCCTTGCGGCTCCTGTTGCTCAGCCATTACGTGGTGCCGAGGCAAGCCGCCAAGGTCCCCCTTCCCGACACGTCGAATTCTATGTGTTTTCACGGTTTAGACCTTCGACTTCCTCGTGATTTGCCTGTCTTCGTGGGTTTCAGATCGCGATCGGTAATGGGCAGGGCATGTTAAGGCTCAGGGCTCAATGTTCTGATAAATAGAATTATTACAAAGAGAATTCGCTAAGAAGAAAAGGAAAAAAAAGGAAACGAAGGAAAAGACAAGAAAGCTAATAACTACGTCCTCGGGCGGA
>JANJPG010000161.1:0-14974 GCA_030407185.1 Lipomyces yarrowii
GACTAAATAAATGTATGCAATGGCTCCTACGCGCGTAAGCAGATGACTATTAGCCACACAAAAAACTCACCAGTGTAAATCCTCAAAATCCAAACTTCCGCAATTCTAGTCGTGCAATAATTATACAATAAAATGCGTTGCAATGGAAGGAGTTGAAGAAGGAATGTCGTATTTTGCACGGTTTAGATCACCAAAGTTTAGTACATTTCATTAATGATCAAAACTGGGTGGAGTTGTCAAGTGCCCTGAACGACACTATAACTATTTTGGCAAGGATGACCGAACACCGCAATATGAACAGACGCATCGGTCCACTTACAATTAGGGAGGCTTTACGCAAAAATATTTATTAATAATTTACTGCTAATTTGGGCACCGGCATTTGCCAAATTGACAGCAATCCAGTCCAAGTTGGCTGTCCATACCAAAGACTTTCTCCCCACATATTAACTGCTTATTATATATACCATATCTAAGAAATCATACTTCTCCTTAGACCTTGTATCCGTTACGTTGGTAAGTTATGCCGTAACCGAATTGCCATGCTGCAATTGTGTAAAATTTTCAGCCTCTCAATTATTGCTGTTAGCGTTGGTGGGTTGAGTTATTCAGAAAATCCTCTTGCCCCTTTATCCACTCAACTTACATGCGACTTTGATCCGTCCTTGCAAGAATGTCGCAATACATTGGGAGTAGAATTTCACTATTTTCGAATAGCGACATCCGGTAAGTCTATAAAGCCTTTTGATTGGTTGTCTGGTGGACATTGGCCTTTCTTTCTGTCTGGACCCGTGTTGCATTCTTGGAAGCTACTGGCATTCTTGCGACAGTAAATACGATCTGTTCCGCAGTTCTACGCCAGATATTGCATTACGCTGAAAGAAGCTGACGAAAGCAAATTTGATCGACTCAATTGCTAATAGATTATGATGGTAGATACGTGGGTGTCCTTCACGAGATAGATGCCGATGCATCCACGCTTACGCTAAAGAGTGTGCGCTCGTTTGGTACTGAAGGAAGAAAACGTAATGTAGCAGAGGCGATTCCTGCGACTGGTGAGTTTGGTTTAGCAAAATTTGTTCTTAGATCGGTTGTGTGTCCTTTTGGAACGAGGTTGTATCTTGGATTGCGGCTCTTATCAAGTTTGATGTGCGTCCGCTGACTAGGGCTACAGATAATGTCTACGAATTTATTGTTTTCCGTGGATCGGAGGTGAAAGACCTGGTCATCGAAGAAGAGGAGGAAGCGCCGGAGCCGCCAAAACAGTCAATTCCAAATGATCCCGCCATTATTCAGGTTAGTGCAAACTTTATTACCTTTTGCTGATTTAATCACCGTGATGAATAAAGGGAAGAACCTTTATGATGAAACACCACGGATGTTCTGTTTACCGAGAGTGCAAATACAAACTATGTGGAAAATGCCGTTGCCTTCCTTCTGAACCTAATACTTCTTTGTTTGTCTCTGTGATTAAGTCTGCAAATTCTACAACTAGCGATACCGCTGGGTACTGACCGTATTCTTATTGCAGAATGCTGCTCCTCCAGCCGGATTCCGACCGCCGCCTCAGGCACAATATCCCCCACCGCAGCCACAACAGGGATTTGTTCCTCCTTATTATCCTCAGCAGCAATTCATGCCGTATCCACGACAACCTCATTACGACCAATCCCCAGTCACAGCTGCGGGCGCACCAGCTCCTCAAGCTGCTGCGGTCCCACAGCAGAGAGCCGCAGTTCGACAGCCGCCAGGTCCGGCGCAACAACCAGCGACAATTCCCCCTGCACCTGTGCAGGAGACGAAACCCGATGTGCCACCTGTTCAGACTGCTGGGCGTATTAATGTCGTTCCAGCCGTGCCGGTGCCAAAAGCAAGACAAACTGCGAGACAACCGCGGCAAGGGGCACCAGCCACGATTCCGGGAAGTGCTGAGACTAATGCTGACCAGGCACACAATGCTGCCCAAGATCTGCTAGAAAAGCTCATGCTGGAAACACCGTCAGAAGCAGCTTCTGCTGCTCCAGCGGTTGCTATAGCAACAACAACTACTACTTCGACTGCTGGTGAGGTCCCGACTGGTCCGGCCCGTGGAAACGTCTCACAGAGAGGTTTCAGGCAGAATGGTACCCCGCGATATAACTACAACAACTACGGGCGACATAGCGGTGCTGCTCCTCGGGCTACTCGAATCGACGTGCCTGCATCCGATTTCAACTTTGAAGAGAGTAATGCGAAGTTCCGCAAAGATGCCGTTGCCAAGGAGGTATCTGCCAATGACGAAGACGACGTAGATAATGCTGATGGCGAGGAGTCCGAGTCCATGGCTCTATATTACGACAAGTCGAGTTCGTTTTTCGATAACCTTTCTGGCGGAGTAAAGGAGCGATCCGATTCGAACGACCGATTAGGCCGCCAGCAGGAGCGCCAGTTGAACTTGGAGACGTTCGGGCAGGCGAGCGTGGATACGGGTCGATACCGCGGTCGAGGAAGAGGTCGGGGCAGAGGTGCCTACTATGGCCGTGGTCGAGCCGGACATGGTCCTCGTGGTGGCTTCAGACCGCAGGGTGCCCCTAACACATCCCAGCAGCAACAGGTGTGATGACGGGATGCCAGATCCCTAATTTAGGATATAGTTGTTGTAGACGGATGCAGATGTAAATGAATAATATTATACTTGTATAGTGCTTGCTTGTTGGTTGTATGTTATGGACTCTGTTACGGTGTTCGTTTTCTTGTGATTTATGGCATTGATTACTATTTTGTAATAAAACTGTCAATAGTAGAACAAAATATCAGGGGAAATGTACGAGTGAACTAGTCAGCGTAAAGTAGTGAAGTTGTATACGTCGATCTTTGTTTGATATGTTGACAATTGACATATTATCTTCCAGTAAATATTTCTTTTATAATTATTGCATGAAAGCCATGACTGTATTGGACGAATTTCACGCGGGGATACCGATTAAAGTTTAAACATGACATTGTTGGCAACTGACACATTTATGCCTTATTCGCGAGTCTATTGCTCACGCATATGCTCAAAAAACGGACCAGAATCAATTTGATAAGATTGTTCGACAAATGATTTCGTCGAACTTCATGCGCTGACATTCTACGCATGCTCCGATCACTACTTTGCACATCCGGCAAGGTCCGGCTGCTATTCAGTTTGTACCCGGAGACCCAACCGTTCCGTTTGAAGCAATATCGGTTGAGGCGAAGGCTGCATATTCAGTCGCACGACCAAGCCAGTACCCGCCAAAGTAAGTTCCAATGGCGCAAGACCATAGATGAAGCATCATCGCACAGCAAAAGTGGGAAGCGGGTTAAAGAGCGCGTTGTGCTTAGGTCAGCGGCAGGGAAGGCCGTCGCCGCTTTGTCACTAGCAGGAGCCACCAGCGCGGGCTCGTATTTCTACAGTGAGGTGGAGGATATGTTTAATCATGCGGTTATCGTCTCAGAACGAAGCACGAGAATTGTTGTCGCAGCGGCGAAATGCTTCGACGATTACAGAATAGTTCTGGGAAAGAAGTTCGATAGCGAAGAAGAACGCCAAACAGCCTTGTCCGAATGTCATAAACGATGTGCGGACAGGACGTATGCAGTCCTCGAAGCCAATGCCGGCATTTACATTAAAATGGGACAGCATTTGAGTGCCTTGACATATCTTCTGCCGCCAGAGTGGACAACTACGTTTATTCCATTCCAAGATCAGTGCCCGATCTCGTCTATCGAAAGCGTCCGGGAGTTATTTGTGAAAGACATGGGTGTTGAGCTCGAGGATATATTTTCCGAATTTGACCCTGATCCTCTAGGTACGGCGAGTTTGGCACAAGTGCATAAGGCCCGATTGCGTGAAACTGGAGAAGAAGTCGCTGTGAAAATTCAGCATCCATCACTGGCGGAGTTCATTCCTCTCGATCTCAAACTGACAAATTTGGTATTCACTGCGATAGACAAATTTTTCCCCGAGTACCCTATGATGTGGCTATATCATGAGTTGAACTCCTCAATTTTTGTGGAACTTGATTTTACAAAGGAGGCCCAATCTGCCATGGACACAGAAGCCTATTTCCGTGATAAGAAAAGTCGTACCGCACTTCGGATTCCAACTGTAAAGTGGGCAAAGCCTAGAATATTGGTGATGGAATGTACGCTACTGTCTGTTCTGATCACATGGTGATACTCTCGTGTTCTAATATGGTTACAGACCTCAACGGGGCCAGGCCCTATGATATCGAGTTTCTCGATACCCACAATATCTCACGCAACGAAGTCAGCATTTGTCTCTCACACATTTTCAACACAATGATCTTTACCCCTGGAGTCCGTGTACATTGCGACCCTCACGCCGGAAACATTGCCATCAGGCCGCTTAGCCCAAGTGAGCGGGGCCCATGGTATAATCGCGGCCACAACTTCGAAATTATTCTATACGATCACGGTTTATATCGAGATGTTCCTCTCGATCTACGAAGGAGCTATTCAAAGTTTTGGTTGTCTGTTATTGACTCAGATGAAGCTGGTATGCGCAAATATGCCAAAGAATTTGCTGGTATTTCTGATGACCAGGTTAGTATATTGAAGAACAGCAATAGACCCCGCAGAGTTGAATTGAATAATAACGTCGTTTATAGTTTACATTGTTTGCCAGCGCTATTACTGGCAGGGATTTCCATGCCGCAAAGAGTTCAATTATGACTCGCAGAAGTGAAGATGAGATGAAGAAAATTTCCGACGCAGTGCAACGGGGACTCATGCCCAGGCTGATACAACTTCTTTCTGGAGTACCCCCGATTGTTCTACTCATTCTCAAGACTAACGATCTCACCCGTGCATTGGACGAATGTCTCGAAACCACCTTGGGACCTGAACGAACGTTCCTGATTATGGCTAATTACTGCGCTCGTACAGTGTACGAGGAGGAGCGAGAGATTCTAAGACAGAAATCGATTTTCAACCCCCAGAGGATTATCGGTGAGTTGGCAGCTTTCTGGAAATACTTCAGGCGACAGAGCAAAGTCAAAGCCATCGATGTTGCGTTATGGTTCGCCGGTACCATACATAGATAACGGATAAAGTTGGGCGAGTTTGTAATATAAATTTTAGAGTGTCACGCGTAAGGAACACTATGGTAGATAGATTATATACAATGTATTAGTACCTATCCAATCACGATGTACAAGTAAGGGTTTCCTTACTAGTACATACTTCAAGTTCGAGCCAAAAAATAAATGTTAATCCGATCCGTACAAATGCCCGCCGCCTTCACTTACACCGCGCAAGATACGAGAGCAGATACTCATGACAATCCAACCATATGCCTCATCACATGGACAATTGGCGTGATAGCACTTAATATGATTAAAGTTGTTCCGAATAGAACGAAACTTAAACTGCTAAGGGCACTGGCACGAGGGTCGATCGTGAGCAGGTGTGCCGTCGCAACTGCAGACGAATTTATGCCTAGGTACGTTAGTTTACAACGTAAATGTAATTATTGCTGACATATACCGAGAGTGATTCCTCTAGTGAGGTAATCGTCTTCCCTGATCCTTAGTCCGGCGAGAATATAAGATCCAATAAGCACGCCGATGATGCCACTCAGAATAGCGGTTACTGCCACCAGAGACTGCGATCCGCCGAGTGATTGTACCACTGGCAGCGCCAACGCAAGGGTCACACTGCGACCAATAAAGGATATGCTCCGCTGAGCGTTGATACCTATGGCGTAACAGAGGGGGGGATACGCAAAAAATGTAACAAATCCGATAACGACATTAGGAATAATAATGACAATGAAGTGTTTCTTCAAGTCTCCCCGATATCGATACATGGGCAGCGCGAGAGCTACAATGCTGACGTCAAGCATTGTCTTCAATAGATCTCCCGCACCTGGTAAAACATTTTTATATTCTGGAACTCCGAATAGATTCAAATACGTGCGGCCAGTGCTGTATGCGTGCAGGCCCCAATCAAGACTTCTATGATAGGCAAGTGACATAATGAATATTCCAAGAATTGTGAAGCCTGAGCACGTGAAGATTGGGTGAATAAATCGACGGACTTTGGCAGGTAAACGTAGCCCCAAAAATAGCATCAAGATCGTGAAAGTGCTGTGTGCAATCAAAGTGTAACCTGTCACGAAGTAAATCGGAAGTCCGACACATAAAAACACAGTAGTGTAGAGTAGCGTGTCAAGATACTGAGTAATTTTGGCAGCAAATAATTCTGCCCTTTCTGACGGCTTACCAATCAAAGGCCACCATGATGGTGCAGTAACCTGTTGGGGTGTAACAGACTGAACCAATACACCCTCTGGCTCCTGAAGCGTGCCATCTGAGACAGTGTGAGGATTGGTCTGTCCATGACCTCCCGCGTTCTCTCTAGTACTATTGGCCATACTGTGACCGGTGAGAATCCGTCTGATACTGTTTATGGTACTACTCCGCGTGAGGTCGTTGCCCCGAGGCTTAGATAGACGTGATGCTTGCGTCGGGGCTGGATTGAGGCTATGATCGCTGCCTCCATCGTACATGCTGGCTAACTCGGAATCAATTTCAGTGTTCATAATAATTTCGGGGTCTGATAGTGACGGCGGGATATCAACTGTCCGGTCCTGCCGCCTGAAAGTCGATGCGGCAGGTTCCGGCTTGCCGAGTTTTGCATGTTTTTGTTCCGAGTGATATGCAGAGTCGTCACCAATGTGCCTTGACTCGCGAATTTCCTGCAGTTCAATTACCTCTGTCGAGCCACGCGCAGTATCTGCTGAGCTTGACTGATGGTGATCCCTAGAATCATACGCTGCTGGTGGGACCTCCTCCGCTCTCGCAACCATAGCCCGCTTGGATGTGCCAAATATCTTCTGCAAAAACACTACCAAATAAGCAGTGACAGCCATCATAACAACAAATCCAAGAATAAATACAGCTGCAATCTTTCCAACTTCTGCCCCTCCCACTGCTGGAGATAAAGGAAGGAGCACGAATGAAGGCGTGAAGAATGTGTTAATCCATCGCAATGAGAATCCCAATGGCACGTCAATGATCCTAGAAAATGCCGCAGTCCTACGGGACCCGATAGTAACGTCAAGGAGTATTAAAATTAGGAACAGTATGATCATGCAGATCACAGAAGCAGGAAAATTGACCGGAGTAAGTGATATGGCCCTTGTAACTCCATACAGGGCTAGAAGTACGCAGATAACGCCGATCGGGACCAGAACAAATGATCGAAAGAGACGGCTGGAATTATTACGTACAGCCTACCATTCTTTGTCAAAATGAAGATCTCCACCATGTCCTTGAATGTGACTCACGAGACTGACTGCGTTTGCAGCGTCGACGGCCAGTGCTTTGGCTGGCGATTCCTCTTGGACCATTTAGGTACCTACAGGTCATCCAGCACCAGTGCAAACGTCAGGTCCGGAAACGTCGATAGGGGGGAGAGTCACGATGACTCCAACCTAAGCTGCACAGAACAAAAGGTCAACGACAAGTCTCTTAACGGAATGCAAATACGCGTGTAATAATAAACTATGATAAGTTACTAACTACTTGGCTTCCGTGAATCCTAACCCTTACCCACAGAGTGCGAGATCGTCGGATAATTTGCACCCAGCAAAGCTCACGAGGTAGATCTCAACATGCAATGGCCGGGGTTCCAATATGTCCTGCGACATTGAATGATTAAAGTCCGTGATGATATTTCTAGAGGGCTTGGCTCCCGCGCAACGTCGTTCCTAGGGAGGAATACGATTAATTACGTATTTACTCGATTTTGCCGGTGCCTACAGGATTACTTTACGCTTTAGTATCATTATTTGCGATCAGAAATTCAGAATAGCGGAATCATATCCACATCAAAAGGCTGTCGGAGGATATGGGGGGTGCGAGTATCGAATATATGAATATTCTCCAGGTCCGAAATTGGCCAATAAGGCAGATCTAGTAATCTCCTCATAGTGAGTGCGGCTCACACTGCCCATTGTTCTCGTCGCAGCATTTGCAGTCTGCGATCCATGAACGAGAGTGTTGTCAATTACAACGCCTACGCAATCTTAGGACCGGATCTAATAATTTTTGTGAGCTTAATATATTGAGTGCTGTTTGCGTATTCCGTGAGCGCGGAGATCACCCGACTGGCTCTGTCAAATCGGGCGGATGCGTCATCACGCAGATGAGCCGCACCACGCAAACTCATCGCGGTTGACGTAAACCCCATTTCAATATTTAAGCATCCTCATCGCTCGCCGCTGGTGATGTGATTTCCTGTCCTTGATTTATCACCTATCTCCATTATAGTATATCAAGAAGACAATGGATCCTATCGGTTTTCTGATCGCTGTCATTGCCTCACTCTTCAGTAAGTCGTCGCTCCTCGCTATGGGCGGTGAGTTAGAACTAATCTCGCGCATAGTTCCTCCTTTGGGAGTTTTGTTCATCAGTGGTTGCTCTGTTGATTTTATTATTAACGTTCTCCTCACTTTACTTGGATATCTTCCCGGACTTCTTCACGCTTTATATCTGTTAGTACCCTATCGCTCAACTCATATTCTCCATGTTTACATTGTTCATATGGCTAATTATTGTTCCACAGAGAGTACATATTCTACAGTCGCAGGGAGGACGCCATAAACGGTGTGATTAGCGGTCCTGCTCCTGGAGTTTTTTCCGACGCCATCCAACACGGCGGCTATCCCGTTCGCCAGAGTCGGCCGCCGCGTCAATATGCTCCTGCTGCGAGCCCACTTCATCCCCAGTACACCCCAGTGCCGCCTGCAAATTTTGCAGCGCCTCAGCCCCAGAAGCAGACTCCCTCGCAACCCCCGCCAGAGTATGCAGAAGCAAGAGATGATGCTGCACGACAGAAGCCCGGCCCTGCATGAGTAACGGGCTAGACAATGCGCGCAATACATGACAATAGGCGTCACAAATTAAAAGAAAAATATCGGCGTTCTTGGTTGCTTGTTCTGTACAACAATTTGCCTTTTTTTCGCCGGATTATTAAAAAAGTGGTATTAATTATACCGTGGCTACGGTCTTGAGAGATACTATCATTCAACTTAACTTCGGGCACGAAGTAAACTTTTTGTTGCGCTAAACTGGACAATACATGTCAACGATCATCATGTCAGTGAGCATAAATGGGAGTTAGATAACGAGGAATAATACAAAAAAATGTTACAAAGAACCCTGGCGAATAAGGAGCCAACCGTATGGAATAGACGCAAGCTATAAATCTAGCCGCCAATCCACAAATAGACAAAATGGCCAGCCTAAGATGGTATCGCGTCATTTTTTATTCTATAGAAACTGTGTGGATGAAACGCTCGGTGCTATGTGTCGTCTTCTAAAAAAAATCGGTACCAAATTCCTTTGTTTTAATTGTGTTACTTGTTTCTGTTCAGGACTGTGACTGTCATATCGATTAATGCATCTTTTGCGGAAGAATCCGGGAAGCTGGCGATGGCTTCTCGGGCATTGTCACAATAATCCTGCGCCAGTTGTCGCGTCTTTTCAACGCCGTCTGATTTTGCCACCAGCTGTCGAGACTAAAATTACATCAGAATACTGTATGTCGAAACGCATATATATACACATTACCTTATCAACATCGCCAGGTTGCGAAAACTTCCGTCTGATCATAGGTCCTAGCTCAGGATATTGCTTCCACGCGAACAAGGCCGGCGCAGTGGCCAGACCTAGCTGGAGATCAGCACCAGCTGGCTTGCCGAGGTCAGATTCGGTGACGGTATAATCGAGCAGATCGTCAACTAGCTGAAACCCAATGCCCAGGTTTCTTCCATACTGATACGCGCTCTCAATAATATCGTCTCTCGCACCAGCGAGAACTGCCGCGCTTCGGCACGACTTCGATATCAAACTGGCAGTCTTGAGGTAAGTCTTCTCGAGGTAATAGTCAAACGTAGCGGGAGTCGCCACGCCCGTGACGGCATCTTCAGGAGCGGTGTTCTTAAGCTGCATTACTTCACCCTCAACAAGGTTGGCTATAACTGTGGAAATGAGTTCGGTGACCTCGGCATTGCGTAGCCGAGCCAACGCAACCGATGCTCGAGCGAGTAAGAAATCACCCGCAAGAATTGCCATCTTATTACCAAACGCACTATTCCCAGATAGGTTTCCTCGTCGTAACTCCGCCTCGTCGATAACGTCGTCGTGAAGTAAAGACGCCGCATGGATCATTTCCGTGATTTCGGCAAGACGGCGCTGCGACGGTAAAATTCCTGTCTCACCATCGACGGCCTGCACTTTCGAACCCACTGTCGGTGATCGAGAGACTGTAGTGGTAATTTTTGACATTATGTTTGTCGGATTGAAATCTCGAAGAATATCCAACGGGCTTATACTTTCATCAACATTGTACATCTGTTCATATCTGTCCGACTTCGGAGCAGTCAGTACTGCTTGGCTCATTAATAATACCAGAAGTGGTCGAATATGCTTTCCCTGACTCTGAACGTAATATTTGGCGGCGGTGTCGAGGTTGGGATGTGCCGATCCGAGCAGGTTTCTGATATTATTCGTCAAGTTTGTCATTTCGGCTGCGATAACTGACAGGGGATCTGAAAATGCTTTTGATCCCGAAACGCATCCCCTATCTGCTGTCGTCCCTCTTGAAAATGCTTCTGACGCGGCACTGGCAACCTTTACAGGGGCTGATAGAAAAGTACCTAACAACGATGCCACCGAGGCTGATGTTCCCGGTGTCGTAGTCGTTCCGTCTCTTTCCGACGTTTTAGCCGGCCGTGTTGCAGGATCTGGCCACATTGAAGATGAGTATTTTCGAACGCCGGATGAATATCCTGTTATTGCAATTGTGGCAGGACCCCGCACTCGAGTCGTTCTTCTATGATTTCGAAGATTCCGTGCTAAAGCCGAGCCACCGATCGGCGAATTCAGACCGTTCCGTGCCATTTTGTGTTCTGATACCGAGGGTTCGCCGTAGCCCGAACTCTAAAATACGTAGCAAAACAATGAAGAAGACAGGCAAACGATAATGCAACAAATCCACTGGGTCGTCTAGAATTACTGCAGGTTGGGGCCTGTGTTGAGTACTGCAATCATCAATTTTCGTCGGGCGTGTTCCTGCGGCTCGAACTCTCTTACAAAATTGAGTGTTTTGAACCTCTGCTGTTTCAGATACACCAGCACATATGATGCCTCAAATGTATAAATTCGCGGCATCCAGACTGCTTTTGCGCCGTTTCGTTATGTGATATCACAGGAAACAGAAACACCATCATACGCTACGAGGGTGCAGATCTCGCTTATTGATTATGTTGGTTATACATTAAGGTGTGATGATGTACAACTGGGTTAGTCGTGTAGCAAGGCGCGAACATGGTGGTATATACGGACATGGACTTCTTATCGGAAACGATAGAAAGAGATCGCATGACTCTTGATATCTAATCTATTACATCTATTTACTTTCAAATGTCTATAAAATCCCATCCGTCAAGGGATACAAAATTCGTCTAATTTGTACAACTAAGGCTTGGCTTTGCGAACAGCGCACACGAACTAGAAGAGATAATCGTTAGCAGTGGCCTTTATTGCAATGCGACTTTTGCGTACGTTAAAAATCTGAGCCTTCTCCCAGTCCCAAACATCATTTAAAGTGTACGGATCCTGGCTAAGGATTTCCTTAACCTGCTCGGCTGATTCTGCCATGATGTTGACAACAGAGCCTTTGAACGACGAAGCGCTGCCTTCAATTAGTGGGCCGTCGAGATAGGCTCCTATGTCAATGAGTATCATCCCGTACAATTGATTCGCATCCCATACCTCCCGAGACCATGATACCGGCAGCGAACATCTTTTTGATGTTCTCCAAATGACTTGCCCGGACGGCGAGGCGACGCTCCAACTATATTGCCTTAATAATCCATGACGACTTGTTCGACTCAAAACTTTCTTGCGCTTACGGCGTCCAACTTGTCTGGGAGAATGGCAACATATTCGTGCTTCTGAGAATCTGACATTGTGGTTGAAGTAACGGAAAACAACCGGCGGCGTGTGAAGTTACCAATGCTGATGTCTATAATCGGGGTATTGCCTGGGAAGGGATTATTGGGAGCATGGATTCTCAGATTGTATTGCAGATTACCACGGGGTAGAACGGAAGACAGCCGGGGCAGGCGGATTACTGATATCAACATGGAATCTGTTTAGTTGATCAATATTGGCTTGGCGTAAGGACCAAAACTTCATAGCAACGAGATATTATATCTTTTTGGGGAGTTATTTTGTTTAACAGCGAGACGACCAAGCAGCCTGCAGAAATTGCGTACCACCAGGTGTGTTTGCAAACTCCCGGTAAAATACTTTTACGTAAAGCGCATTCGAGCCATTCATTTGCTCCAGCATACATCGACGTGATTCTGCATACTCAGACCATATATAAAATCAGCACTGGACCGCCACGATAAGCAACTACGGTGTTCTGCGGCGCTCTGAGGTAGGGTCAGTGAGAAATCTGTGGCGACTCCTCACTTTGGCTCGACGCGAGAGCATTGGCAGTGCCAAATTAGAGTTATGTTCTGTACACGTCGTAGGTGTCAGAAACCCAAGAACCCTTTTGTCTTTCAACGAAAGATTGGAACGCAGCTTGCCTGTGCTTGTTCCAGACATAATTCTAGATAGCGGATTTTTGTCCAATGCGATACTGAAGTAGTCGGCGCCGTCTTGATTCACCTCTACTTCGTTGTCCAGTGGCGTTACTAACAAGTCAAGTATTCCGATTGGGATACATTCGAGCGCTATAAAGTTCGCCGCGGACGAGTCGACAACCTGTCAAATTTTACTGACTGGATAATAACATTGCCCATCACCATCAGTGGGAAGCACACAACATGTCTTCATCATCGACATCTTCGTCAAGGCCAAATTCGACGTCGTCAACCAGTCGTGACCACAATCAGGGCCGGCAGTCGCGAGACTATACCCCAGCACAAGCTGAAGCAGTGAACAGAGTACGGAAGTGCAAACTTCATGAATATTACGCCATTTTAGATATAGAGAAGACTGCCACAGATGGCGATATCAAGAGAGCGTACAGAAAACTGGCATTGCTGATGCATCCAGATAAAAATGGGGCGCCAGGTGCCGATGAAGCGTTTAAGAGTATGTTGACATTTTCGTCTCGAGGGTTTTACTACATATTGCTAACAGTAACCATCGAACTACAGTGGTTTCCAAGGCATTCCAGATTTTATCCGACAAGGACAAGAAAGCTACATACGATGCCACAGGTTCAGATCCAGAGTCTCGTGGAGGAATGCCAAGCGGGTTTAGTCGAAGACCATCTACGGCTTTCAACGGAATGTATGCCGATGAAATTTCTCCTGATGAGCTATTTAATATGTTCTTTGGTGGTGGTGGTGGTGGTGGTGGAGGCGGCACCACTTTCCAAACCAGCTTTGGCGGATTCGGCGGTCCCGGTATCCGGATTCATTCATTTGGCGGCTCCCCATTTGGCGGCTCCCCATTTAGCCCCTTCGGTCGACCTGTGAATCCTGGGACGGGTCAACGCCGGCCAGCTGCTCGCGAGGGTGATCATAACAATGGCGAGACGTTCAGTCCTCGGATGTTAATCCAGCTCCTCCCACTTATTCTTCTCTTCGTTGTCCCTCTTCTCTCCTCATTATTCGAGAGCTCATCCTCCTCAAGCAGCAACATTTTCCAAGCCAGTACTCCGTTTGAATTCACACCGTCGCCACCGTACACTGTCGAGAGAGTCACCCCGAAGTACCATGTCCAATATTACGTCAACCCTAGAGACACTGTGAACTTGAATGACAGACGACTTCTTCAACTCGATCAGAGGGCAGAGAACTCGTATGTCCGAATACTACAAAATAAATGTGATTTTGAATACAGTGTTCGGCAAAGAAAACTTGAAGATAGCCAAGGATGGTTCTTTGTCGATCAAGAGAAGTATAAAGAAGCTACGAATATGAAGATGGAAAGCTGCGACCGACTGAAATCATTGGGTCTCTTGCACAATCGGCGCTGATAAAATGGCGAATGGCACTGACAATGGGGTGCCTAGTAAGTTACGATCTTCCTAATCATGGTAAACGGACTGCACTGTGAATTGTTCATATTCATATTTCCTTCTGGTTCGAATGGGGATTCCAACTTGCTCATTTAGGAGTCTCTCGTTTGTTATGAGATGACTGTTTATATTTTGGGTCTGCAGTTAATTATAGCTCATTATGAGGTCGGATGGTTAACGCAAGTGTATGTATGATTGTGTTTGTGTGAAGGTGCATAGTGTTTTGGCGGTTTATACAAGTGGCAATTATTTGCATTGTAATAAATGTTTTCAGATTCTTCTCTATCCGGTTCATGGTTTATATTACGTGCTGCTTATTGGTCGAGTTTGTAGAATAATCAACGTAGAATGATCTTGGGTTGCCAGGATGTAGACCCCTAAACTCAACCCCTGTCTCCTGCACGATCGCGATAGCTAACTGTATTAGGAATAGTGCGGCTAAACCTAGGCCAATTTCGGCATCGCAATTGAAAGTTTGACATACCGAGGAGCCCGGGGGGATTCTATTCAGCAAGGAAGATCTTCCCTCCGGCCATTGTCCCACTGAAGCCACCCAATATTGCGGGAAGGATTAGTTTTGATGTGGCCGTTATCTCGCATAGTCTTGGCTATACTTATTTGGCAGAATGGTGGAGCTCTATGCAGCTCTACTGTGTCCCTATCGTTGTATGCTAAGGAGTATCATAGGACAGGGTTGGCTTACAGCTGTCAAAACTGCGACCTTATCCAATCGCCCTCGGTGAAAAATACCCTACAAATTGATCAGAGTGGGTCTGATATATCATACTACGTGGACATTCATCTGGGCTCGGACACGAGCTCTGTGTTCAGTGTTGTGGTGGATACAGGATCTTATGATCTGTGGGTCTACTCGGAAAGCTGCACGAACATC
>JANJPG010000162.1:0-14997 GCA_030407185.1 Lipomyces yarrowii
TTCGCAGTGAGGACCACCAATGAAAAAAAAGTAGTCGTGCCCAAGAGCACCCATATGACATTCCCGACAATCAACCATGAAAAAAATGCAGACATGTCATCCATATTAAACGGTCGCACTTGCCGAATCAGCGTCCATTTGAACCGGATCCGTAGTCGATCAAACGCGCCCGTGGCTGCTTTCAGCAGCTCTTCCTTTGTCGGCCGGTGCAGATGTCGCGACACAGTAATGCCCCAACTTTCATGCTGGGGTTGCTCAGGCTTCTTGGATGATTCGTCTGGCTTGTGTCCTTCCGACCGGCCATTCGACGTTGCTTTCTGGCCGTCGATACCTCGTGCACTGGGATCTGCCTTGTTCGAGACTTTCCAAAAACTAGTGAAAGACCGTGACGGTATCCGGCCCCGTGCAAATACTTCCTTAAAGCCAATCCGCGTCAGCAATGGCGCACCATCGAATCGGGCTGGTATCTTGGCCGCCGGCGCTGCCGCTGTCGCCGTCGTCGCCACAGGCCTCGCGATCCGCCGGAAATCTATCCCACAACCAACTCTACCGCGCGCCGCGCCCCACCTCGCATGTGCAACCTGGTCAACCAGACCGAACCGTGGAACCAACTGTTTCCGGCATCGACTAATCATTGATTAGTTTTAAACTAATGATATAAGGGTCACAAGGACCCCCCGCTGTGCGAGCGCCTAAGTTGACGACCAACGAACGCGAGAGCTTTGAAACGTCAAAAACGTCCACCACCCGTCGTCAGGCCTTGCTGATCTCGGATTGATTTATGTGCAACTCGAAAGTTCAACGGGGCAATTGATAGAATTTTGCGTGCTAATGAGGGACCGAGCGTGAATTCCGATATCAGAGGATTTTTTTTGCTCTGGAAAATGTATTAGCTCGCAAAGTTTCAGCGCTCCGGTATCCTTTCCCCACACCAGACAATTCTGCCCACTCACAAATCCACACTAATGCCAAATTGGGAAAGCATACGAAGGTCGTTTGAGGATTTAAAAAAGTCAGATAGCCTCCATACCGTGCTATTTAAACAGTTCCGAATGCTGTTAGGTAACGGAATCGAAAGCAAACAAAGCCAATTCGGTAGGCAAAGCAGCGCGGTCCTCGTAGTGATTAATGAAATGTAGTTTTTTTGACTCGTTCCTCCGACAAGACAGTTGACTGGGCAGCCACAAAGTCCCAGCCATTTCCCATCCGGCAAGGGTCTCGTACCTTGACCAAACTGTTGGATTAGGGTTCTCCCTGGGCCTGGGACAACCAAAAATTTTCGTCAGTCATGCTAATTATTTTCAACCACAAACAATCTGCAACAACTTAAACGATTGTAAGGTCGTACCTAAGTTGTCGATCCCAAACAATATTAATAATAATGGCGGCTACAGCGGGTGATTCCGGAGACTTTGTTATTAAGCCAGAGAATGTCGGGTCAAATGTGGATACTTCGACATGGCCATTATTGCTGAAAAATTATGACAAGTTGATTGTTCGGACAGGTGTGCATAATTTTTTGTTGTTTGATAGTTCTACCAACTGTATTTGTGCTAACTATTTTTTTTTAAAGGTCATTACACACCTATTCCAAAGTACGGACTTTTTTTAAATGATGGGCTGGCAAATGATTATATTTGGGTGGAAAGCTAACGAAATTTTGGATTACAGCGGAAGCACGCCTTTGAAGCGAGATCTCAAGAATTATATTAGCAGTGGTGTCATTAACTTGGATAAGGTATGTTCCTACTTAATACTTTAGAGTCGGATGTCTGATTGGTGGAAAATCGCTAACAAATGTCTTTAGCCCAGCAATCCTAGTAGTCACGAGGTTGTCGCGTGGGTTAAGAGAATTCTGAGGTAACGAGAATTATTACTTGGTTCGCGCTTGGAATCATCTCTAACTGTTCGTACAGAGTAGAGAAGACCGGTCACAGCGGCACATTGGACCCAAAAGTTACCGGCTGTCTGATAGTGTGTGTGGATCGGGCCACGCGGTTAGTAAAATCTCAGCAAGGTGCCGGTAAAGAGTATGTCTGCGTCTTACGTCTACACGACAGCATCGAGGACGAGAAACTTCTTGTCCGCCAACTCGAGACGCTCACGGGTGCATTATTCCAACGTCCTCCACTGATTTCTGCTGTCAAGCGACAACTCCGTATAAGAACTATCCACGAATCAAATTTGCTCGAGTTTGATAATGACCGCAAGTTGGGCGTGTTCTGGGTTAGCTGCGAGGCGGGAACATATATTCGGACGCTCTGCGTGCACTTGGGATTACTTCTCGGTGTCGGTGGACACATGCAGGAACTGAGACGCGTGCGGTCTGGTGCGATGGGCGAGGAAGACAATTTGGTCACGCTTCACGACGTGATGGACGCCCAGTGGGTGTATGACAACACCAGAGACGAATCATACCTTAGAAGGGTCATCAGACCACTTGAATCCCTTCTGGTGACGTACAAACGCATCGTGGTCAAGGACAGCGCCGTGAATGCCGTGTGCTACGGCGCTAAGCTTATGATTCCTGGTCTATTACGATATGAGGCTGGTATTGAGGTTCACGAGGAAGTCGTGCTCATGACTACGAAGGGCGAGGCTATCGCGCTCGGTATCGCACAAATGTCCACGGTCGAGCTATCGACTTGCGATCATGGCGTAGTTGCCAAGGTCAAACGCTGCATCATGGAACGTGATACGTATCCGCGACGATGGGGTCTGGGTCCTGTAGCCATCGAGAAGAAGAAGCTCAAGACCGAAGGGAAACTGGACAAGTATGGCCGAACGACTGACGCCACACCTGTGGAATGGAAGAATGCATATGTCGATTTGTCGGTTAACGGACATGTTGTCAAGGAAGAGGTGGAAGACATTAAGATTGAGGAAATCAAGCCCGAGCCTGTGGCACAGGATGTAGCGAAGGACAAGACAGCCGAGGAAGAGCCGGCAGCCAAGAAAACTGATGGTGAATCGCCCGAGAAGAAAAAGAAGAAGAAGAGAAAAGCCGATGACGAGAGTGGAGATAAGAAGGAAAAGAAGAAGAAGAAGAAAGAAGAGTAGGTGACGTGTACGAATCGAGTCAAGCGTTGTTTTAAGGTTCAAAAGCGAATGTTTTTATCTGTCCATGCACAAGTGTTTGGTTTCTATCAGCAATGTAAAATGTAGTATTGATGCAATTTTGTTCAAAAGAGTCCCAGGTAACCCGAGGACATCTATTACAAATTAAATTTAAAATACGACTCTAGAACCAACGTCGACATAGCCACCTGCCCGACGCAGAACGAACGGTTCAGTGGGAACACGAGCAAGGAACTACGATAGTCACGAATGAGACTCGTTTGTTTGTCCACGTCAACTGATTGGATGCACTTCATAAAGCATCGGTGAGCAAGAGAGCAAGCGTGCTGTCGGCCGAATGCATTATATGTAACCGGTCGACAAACCTCCAGCCGTAATCGAAGAAGCCTTGTCATGATATCGATAGACGGAGCTATCGACTCCAGTGTAGTAATAGTAGGCACGGCCAGCTAGGAGCTGTATCTGTACGGGAGCATATTTATAAAGAGCGATCGCGAGGAACACGAAGCCGATAAAGAGAAACGAATCTACGAAACAATTAGTATCGGAGCGTCAGAGCGGGGCAAGCCATCGTGGCAACCTACTCAAGATGAGCTGTTCCATAGGCGTCATAGTGTATAATGGTAAAGTAACTTCATAGCGATACTTCCACTTCTTGATAAGCGCCCAGGAAGACTTCACAGCGTCACTCGTTATTGTGCGACGAACCATGTTAGAAAAAGAGCAGACTGCAGTCGAAGCGAGAACGAGAGATATGCACGACTGGAGACGGGACGGTATATAGCAGAGAACAGAAAGCATTAGCGCCGCAACAGTATGGTCCCTATCAGTGGTCAGCTCGAAATGTGCTGAAAGGTAGCGGATCTTGTGCGCAAGCATTCTGGCAGCACGCTGAGGTATATGTCGGAAGTGCCAAGGTTACACGCCTGCCGGTCGACAAATTGATTGCTCAGTGATTACTGCCACAAATCAAGGCACGGCAGCGCGGAACTAATGGCATAGGAAACAGCATGGAGATAAAGTTTTTTCTCGCTTTATCGGTGATTAGAAGTCAATAGACCAGGCTCAGTCGTGACAAATATCGGAACTGGCGGGAATACATCACGAAGGCGGCGGTCAGGGGTGCATTGACCCTAATCCTAAATTGGTATGGCGGCCAAAGTTAATTGCGCTTAAAGGTTCATTTAAGCAAACATGCGATCAGCGCCAATAACACTAGACTTTTCAAGGTACCATCTTGCTCGTTGGAGTCTGACCATTGGCAATAACTACTTTTTTGCTATTTGACATTTCCAACTATTTATCTGCATGATCCGCAGTTGGTGCGGTACTGTCACTGCTTCACTTGTGGCATTGCCCGCGTCCGCGTTGTAACCGAACCGACGGTAGCCGGCAAATCCACTAGTCAAACCCTAGCTGGTGATAAACTGAGAAACCTTAATGCTGTTGATTATGCCTTGCGACAAAACTCCTAATGTTAAGTTATGTCATTGTACAAATTATGGACAATAATGGTCTAGATTGTTCCACACTGAACGATAGCTGGTATCCACGGATTGCCGGAATTGCGAGGCAAATCGCTCTAGATTCATCAATTTGGGCGATATCGTCCATCACACTTATTATGCTTTCCGGTTATCAGATGCCAACTCCGAAGATTCCTTCATGTCTGCGTCTCCTACTAGTGTTGGATCGGGACCGGCGGAAATTGCCTCTATATCATCCTGTTCTTCAACAGTTTCTAAGCCGCGCCGCGCCTTATCCCTTCGAATTGCCTTTTTCCGCTGCTGTGCCTTTTTCTTTTGCAATCGCTGTATCTTCTGTCCCCGCCGGCTATTCTCAGGGTCATGTAAAAATTCCAATTCTTCCGCCAATTCTCTTCGTGCTAACTTTCGATTCTGTTCGCGCGATCTCGTAGCTTGCGATGATACCACCAGCCCGGTCGGGATGTGTCGAAGCTGCACTTTACTGTTCGTCTTGTTGATCTGCGCTGCTTGTTAATCTTGATACTACTGAATATGGGGATATGTAGCACACTTGCCTTTTGGCCACCCTTTCCTCTATACAATGGTTAGCCGAAATCGAGACGGCAACGCACAATAGTACTTACCCCCCCTTAATAAACACTTCTTCAATCTCGTCTTCAGGAATCGAAGGTCGCGGAGGTAAAGGATCCTTCTTACACCTTGGCGCGGTGGAAAAAATTGTTCGCGCGTCCCTTCGAATTGCCGTCAGTTTAGTGAACGAATTGCCATAGTCTGAAACTACTGCAGGCAATCTGTTCTGGACTTTGACGAACGGCGATTTCGGTGCCGTTTTCGAGCTTAGGACGGCCGCAAGTCGCCGCCTCCCAATTATAAAACCGTTCATTGGCTCAATGACCCTGGCAAAGGATAGTACTCCAGAAACAATCGAAAGCTGATATGTGAAGGGCAACTTTGCTGCCAGGCCCATCGCATCTAATACCGCATTTAAGCCCTAGTGTCTAACATTGGGTCTGGGACAGGTCTCAGGCAAGCTTGCCCAAGTTATTCACCTTTGGCACCTTATTCGCGCATTAGTTGGCACGAATATGCGATTTTGGCTCCAGAGCTGGCGAGAGGCTGCGGGTTTAAGGTTTGTCCCCTTGGCTCATCTGCTAAAACAAGGCGTCATGCGCACCAGATCTAAGGGTTTTGTTCGCAAATATATTTTATTAAAATCAAGGGTTTGGTGGACATCTAATATAGGTGTCATATGACGGACTGAACCGCAACCCTTGAACTGGGCAAGTAATCAAGCGACCACCGAGAGAAGCTCCAAACAGCATTTGACCACAGCCAACATTTGCCCACGAGTATATCGTGTCGCAACAATCGAGGGATTATCCGTAATGCCACACATATCAATGTTGCTTGGTCTCGTTTGGCTGCTGGCCGGTGTCGTTAGCGGCATACAGCTGCCATTTATCGGTAAGCCGATAAGTCCTCAGCCGATAAGGCCCGACGAAGTGAAGTATGCCCCGGGATTCACTCTGCGACATATATTCCACCACGGCACCGAAGAATATCCGAAAGTACACTTGCGGAAAGATATTGGTCCGTTGTACCGGATGGCGTCAGGCCGGCAATCGTTTCAGGTTTCGTCGCAGGTGAAGACGGTTACTCGGATGGCGGAGCGAGATCCTGACTTTGTCGAGTCGTATCTCCATTACGCCAGAACGAAAGGCGCCGTTGCAATTGATTTTGATTGGACGCATGAGGATATCATGGTTCCGAATATCACGGACCGAGATACGTTAGTCGAGTTTGCCAAAGTAACGGCAGATGCTTATGTTGAGGATCCACAGGAAGGGGATTGGCTTGATGTCGGTTTGCCTCTCAACGAAGTTAGTTTCTTTTTTTTAAGTGGAATGCGAGGCAGTATTGACCATACCGATAGACTGGCGGATTCGGCTGGGATGCGAACGGTTTGCGCGGCCATGTTTTTGCAGATGAATCCAATTCGACAGTCATTATCGCTATCAAGGGAACGAGTGCTGCACTTTTCCACAGTGACGGCAATACTGTCTCGAATGACAAAATTAACGTATGATTGTCGTTTGTTTGGATTTTACTCGATGCCATTAGCAACTCACTCATGAATATAGGACAACTTGTTATTTTCGTGCTGTTGCGCACGTATAAGCTACCTTTGGAGCACCGTTTGCGATTGTTACGAGAAATCCTACACTTGCAGCCAGTCCTGTCTAGAGGACGCTCTTTACTCAGAGGATAGGTATTACAGAGCAACACTGGACATGTATCGAAATGTAACCTCACTATATCCCTATGCCAACATCTGGGTCACTGGCCACTCATTAGGAGGGGCCATGAGCGCTCTGTTGGCCCGAACATACGGTCTCGCCGCTGTTGCGTTTGAGTCTCCCGGCGAACAACTTGCCGCACAGCGATTGCATCTCCCATTCCCACCAATTCCGCTTAACGAAAGCTCCATCTGGCACATCGGTAACACGGCAGACCCGATCTTCATGGGCGTCTGTAATGGACCGACGTCTGTATGCTGGATAGGTGGATATGCGATGGAAACACAGTGTCATGCGGGTTTGGAATGCATTTACGACACGGTCAATGACAAGCGATGGCATATCTCGATCTCAAACCACAGAATACGACCGATTATTGACATGATACTATCATATAACACAACCCCGTCGTGCATAGCGCCAGTGAACTGCCAGGATTGCTATGATTGGAATTTTGTTTGATACTTGTCTTAGTTATATTTGAATTTCTTCGATTATTTGGTATCTGGATAAGGCGCAAAACATTTATTTTTTTGTGTGTATTGATGTGGATCTATTTTGGTGTTCGATTATTTACGGATATAGAAGGAGGTATTTTTTGTGGCATTTTTTTGCAGTTAGTTGTACAATGTTGGTTACTTACTTGGGGTATTGCTTTGGATTCATCTATCGGCATCTATAGAGTTCTGGTTGTTACTAATCTTGATTATCTGCGCTAATTATCGATTACATTTTAATTATAAAGAATCAACGTTATGAACAAGGAAGCATCCACATAATTCATAGAGCAAATAATACGGAACTAAATCTCATAGTTTACTTCTCAAGCTTCCTCTCGACAAAAGGTGTCGGCGGCACCGATACTGGAATTTCAACTGGCTCTCTTCCACTGAGCGTCGCGATAATTCTCTTAACCCAATCGGTTTCGATCGCTTGAGGTGCTTTATCATAGACTGTCATGATCAGAGCAAGACTGACGGCAAATACAAATATGTCCCCGTGGCTAAAACAAGGGGTTAGACGTTCTCGTCACTGGGTCATCAGGCAATTTAGGATGAAAACTTACGCGATCGTGCGGATTTTCTTGTGTTTCACCAACGACTTCCAGTATGATTCAAACGCCATACGAGCAACGGGGATAAACCTTTTCCAGAACGTCAGCATGCCTCCCCCTATACCTTCCACCTTTAATCCTTTGGGACTTACTTTGTCCGGCCATTGCTCCTATCAATAAAAGCCCACAAACCAGCCAAGAAACCAATGACTTTAATGCGATACTGTGGAATTAACTTGTTCGGCAAAATGTATTGCGACGCACATAGTCCGGCCCAAGCTGTCGCGGTCGTCATGGTTAGGAACGTGTTTGTGCGGAGAAAGTTTTTCAACACGGTCGCCGATTCCTCCTTCACGCTTTAATTAGTTAGTTTGTTAGTAAGGAAGGTTAAAAATGCTATGTGAACATACTTGAATTTAAATTTCTTGTATGAAACAAGCGAAAGAAGGGCGTATATGCCACCAGTGTATTTTGCAAATTGGAAAAACTGAGTTAACGATGTCTTCGCAAAATTGCGGAAACACGAATCTTCATACGGGTGTACCAAGGCGCAGGAAAGATGGCTAATTCCAGGATGTGCTTGCGAAACAATCGGATCAATCAAACGGAAGTTAGAAGGAAGTGCATACGAGTCTGGATGTAAAATCGGTGAATTAAAGGGCCTCGTGATTGTTAATTCCGGGGTACTTTGGCAAAAACAACATTGGACACACAAATACACTTACGGATATCGTTCAAGCGTAATATTCTTCACGCTGTCGAAAATTTCCACTGGAGTAGGCCACGACAGGTCCTTAGGATAATTTGCAGGCCGTAAGAGTATATAATTGGGGGCAAACTTCATCATCAGATTCTTGAAGCTCTAAAACAACTTAGATTTGGTCCATGGCCTGCAGCTAAACAACTTGCGTACTTTGTTACAACAGTCAGGATCATACGTGAATGTGTATAATAGCTGAGCCATAGAGAACGGGAATAGGATCCAAACGCCAGCTTGCTGCCGAAGAAACGCAAACCCCTTGTTCATAGTAATGTAATTGAACATGTATTCCACCGCAAGAGTGGCACTGTAAAATGCAACATACGATCGGACCTTGCCGGAAGGATGCAAGAACAGAAACGAACCCGACAGAATGCCGGACGTGAACGGAACAAAGTAAGCGGATCGCAAGGTCCTGGCAATTCGTCGATGGCGTCTTCTGAACTTGCGTGCTTCGGCGGAGGCGATACCTGTGTGCAAAGACATTGTGAATTTGTACAACAGTCGATACATTGCAAGGATTATGGTTAAAGATGCCGAAGCACGCGTACGCTTCCAACAGAATAGTCGAGGCTTTGGTCTGTACACATCAGCGTGTTTCCGAAAACGCAGTAAACGTATTACTCACGCTTTCCTTTTGTTTGCCAAATGCAGAGCATATTCAATTAAGGAGAGCATGGTGTACGATCCAGCATATGATCGTGTTGACATTCTCCATATCCTGCTCGTCGTCAGCACGCTGGCTGTCCACAACCAGGTCCGAGTGAACTAACGTACGACATATAAAAATCACTCAAATTCTTCGACTGATATGTAACTTCTTCAAGGGACGGAAATATCCTAGATATTGTGGTCTTCAATTCATTCTCTATTTGCTCCGACTTCTGGATTCCTCGGATCTTCAGATTGACATTAGAGGCTCTGCGGAGAATTACTTGATACTCCGCCGGCGACACTATATAATTCGTGATATAGGCGACAAGCTCACGCCTTCGCTCTTGGCTATTTGACGACATGATACCTCACACTGAGCGTCCCGTCCAATGCACACTCTAGAGAAAGCTCAGTAGACATCCAAGTGAACGTGGATCGAAATACTTGCAAAGCCACGCCCGCTGTCACCCGATATTTTACCCCGCCGAGTTTGCTTTGAACAGCAGCCGACGATTGAGTTTGACGGTCTAAATAATCCTAACTATATATAGCATAGTGCAAACGCTAAATTCCTCAATGGGGGTAGGGTTTCCATGCGGCGCGTGTGTGTGAGAATAATATCCTTCAAAAACAACTTTTGAACAGTCAATGAATGTACAATAGGAACAATCAGTCACACTGACATTAACAGTTTTCAGAAACTAGGAAGTTTTTGGTAGTGCACACGGGTCTACCATAGACGGGTCGCGCATGACGTTAATGTCTGGTGTAGCATCAGCGACATCTTGCCACAGTTAGGATACCCGAATGATTCGGAATTTGAAGGTCGGTCCGCATTAGCAAAATTGATGAGAATTTGGAGCGATGCGACCGGAAGAAAATCCTGCCGTTGACTACTATGCGGTTCTCGGGCTTGAGTCAACGGCATGCACGGCCGAGGAGATCAAGAAGGCTTATCGCAAACTAGGTGCGTATGTTTGTTGTCCTGCTCTTGGAATAATCCTAACATGGCTCGGCTTAGCTCTATTATATCATCCGGATAAAAATCAAGGCCAGCTGGAATCTGCTGAAAAGTTCAAAGCGATCGTTGAGGCGAATGACATTCTAGGCGATCCAGTTAAACGACAAATATATGACCGCGCACGGCAAAATGCATTACCTCGAAGTACGCAAGCGACTCCCTATACTCGCTATTACGCGGACCAGTGGACATATACGAGCAAATCAACACCCAAAGGAGCGTGGTCCTGGAATAACAGTCAAAAGGAAAAGTACGGGTGGTCTAATACTCCAAGTTCAGGATATTATTATACATACGGACGACAAAAACCCACTTCATCTACTCCAAGCGGAAAGTCACAGTCATCTCGATCAGCTACAAATCAGTACGCAGAATCCCCTCGAAAGCCGAGTGCCTCTGAGTACCGGAACCGCAACTCTAACCCCACCACCAACAGAAGTAATGCCAATCCAAAGCAAACAAACAGTTTTCCTTTTCCGCGGGCGCCAACTGCCGCAAAGTCTACGACTACTTCTCCGAAAGCGGCGACCGAGCGGACCAGTCCAACAGGGCCACGATCATGGTCTTCTTCGAAGACTGCGTATGCCATGCGGACAGGCGAACGAACTTACGCTCCAAGTCCTCAAAAGACGTCAGGTACTGCGACGTCGTCTGAATCGAACCTAGATCCGGAAATGCCAGCTCCCAAGAGAGCTGAAACAAACTATCCAGAGGATCCAAGTTCATCATCGGGATCATCGCCGTCAACGACCTCGCCGACTTCGGCAGAAGATTTGAAGAACTCTGCTGGTCAGGGTTCAAATAAGCGTAGTGAGCAAGAATCAACATCAGCGTTTTATAGTACCGGCTCTGGACTGAAGTTCTCCTCTCCCAATTTCGACTTTACAACGTAAGTACTCGTGGATGGTCTACGTTTCACTTCTAACTTTCTCTAGTCGGCCAAGTGCAAAGCCAAGGGTATTTAAAACGGCAACGCCGACGAGCTTTCATTTTGGTGCTCGAACTAAACAGTTTTCTGATTCCTGGAATGCTAATGCCAATGGGACCAAGTCATCGCCTACTCCCAGTCCCCGTGGCAGTAAGGATGACCCTGTTGATGTTGACAGTGACGAAGACATCTACATGTATCCAAATTCAACAATTCCCAAGCCGTTCCAGGAGAAAGTTAATCATTCGGCTGGTGCCGATAAGAACAATGTTGATGGGAACAATGAGACTAAGAAAATGCCTAAGACCCATTTCGTGGCTGATATGTGGAGTAACGCATTCGCCAAGGAGAACCCATTCTTGTTCGACTCACCTAGCGTCTTACAGGGTTCCAAGATACCAACTTCTATAAGAAAGTCAAAGATACGGCCCACAGCCACTAATGCGAACCTGAATTCTGCCGAGTCTCCACAGCCGACGGTAAAGCAAGAAGATGACGTTTCGAAAGGTCAAGGTCATCAATCAGCAGAGACGGAGGCTCCAAGGCCGCCATCAGAAGGCTCTGAAAGCCAAACCACATCCGAATCTCAGCCTATGTCAACCCCATCCCCGAAGAAGCGTGATAGACACCGCTTGAAGTCAGCGATGAAGTCTAGAGCCCCCCTAGGAGCAAGCTCGTTTGATGATCTTGGATTGTTCAAGACCGTGCCACCATTCACACAGGGAAATGGCGATTTCAAAATGGATGATCTTAGGAAGACATTTCCCATCAATCTTGAGAATGCTGAGGCCCCGGCAGCAGCAACCAAAACGGCCTCAGTTGAATCCGATATTCCAATGGATTCACCACGGTCTCCCGCGGAACCAAAGTCTCCAAAAATTTCTCCCGCCACAAATGCAGATTTCGCAAATGTCACCTCACAGCCGTTGCCCTTTGATCGAGGCGCGCCCATATTTAAGACCAGCCAGCAGCAGCCGACGTCTACGCCGATAGATTTTCATGATTCTCGAGCGGTGTTTGACATTGAACCTCCAGTGGCACCAATTCCGCCGATCAATACCATAAATCCCACAGAAACTGAGCTGATGGACTATTGGCAAGGAGTACTTGCTTATCAGCAGCAATGGAATGAGTATCAACTGAAGATGACACTTTATCTTAACGAGCGCCATCACGCTGATAGTCAGAACTCAATGCAGATTTTGTCGAATTCGGGAAATTTGGATCGTTACATAAAGGCTTTGCAGCAGGATGACCGCGTCAGGCTTCGATGGAACGAAGCTTTGAATATTCATAAACGTGTAATGATAAATTTATTGGCCGTACGGAGAATAGTAGAGGGATGGTAGCAGTACGAGACAGATAATGTATTATGGCGCACGTTTTGTTTTGCATTACAGGGCACGCATGTATGAGTATCTGAAATAATTGCATTTCAAAAGTTTTGTTCTTTCAATCGTACAAAGCAAATGATTAAACCATGGCAGTAACTAACCGTACCTCTCCACAGCATGCAAACAACTGGGATCACACCTTCGAGCTGTATATTTCGCGCAAAGTTTCTATCATCATCTCCAATAGTATAGAGTTCTCTTCTTCCGTGCCCACCGTAATTCGCAAGCTGCCAATGCAGCCAGGCTCTTTGCCCCTAAATCTGATGACAACTCCTTTGGTCCCAGCCAAGGTCTCGTAAAGTTTCAGAGCGGTAGCAGTGCATGGTATACCCCCAGGCCTATCGAGAATCTGCACCAATAAAAAGTTTGACGCCTCGCCGCCAATGAAGTTTCCGACACCTGGGATCTTGGGTAGCTCCTGTAGCAGCCTTGTTCGCTGAGACACAATAGCGTCTATATTCCTGTGCATGTTGGATAGCCCGCTTGGTGATAAAGCTTTCAATGCAAGGGTGCTAGTTACGGACGAGATGTTGTAAGGAGCCTTGACGTTGTTCAAAATTCGAGCAACCGCCGGAGACGCGAAAGACGCCCCAAGTCTAGAGCAATATTGGCAAGTTAAAACGGACATTACACCTAAAACCAACATACCTAATACCAGCCATGCCGAATGCCTTTGATAAGGTCTGCATGACAATTAAGTTGTCATATAAAGTAACCAATGGAGCCATTGAGCTTCCAACGGGCGAAAAATCAATATAAGCCTCGTCGACGACAACAATTCCATTCCACGTGGGGTGACTGAGGATCTTCTTGACTGCCTCAGGATCAACCAAGCTTGCAGTGGGATTGCCCGGCGAGCAGAGGTAGACAATGTGAATTGACGGGTCATTCGCAAGAACCTCCATTACCTTGTCCACTCGCAGAGGAAACCCTTTTGTCTCAAGATCAAGGTTGACCGCAACAACCTTCACGTCATTGACCTGAGCTGCAACGGAGTACATGCCATAAGTCGGCGGGCAAGTGAGCATCTTGTCCTTACCCGGTGCCGCGAAGCATCGGATGACAGTGTCTATACACTCATCGGATCCCACGCCAACGTAGACACTGTCAGGAGTCAGTGGAATAATACCTGACATCCCTTTGCTTGGAGCGTTTCGAAGGTCACATAGCAGCTGCTTAACATCCTCTTGGTGCGGATCGGGATATCGGTTAAGGCCCGCAATCAAATCAGTGTCAATAAAGCCAGAAGTGGCGTTCGTTGATGCCATATCAGGGGTGTACACTGACGGCCCATAGGCGTTCTCATTGGCATCTAAGAGTACGCCGGTCTTATAGTCACTACAAACATCAAATTGTTAGCCTGCCACAGCATATAGACGAGTAGGTTATCACTTCGCTTACTCTCGAGCACATCGATAAGGCTCCAGAAGCAATATGTTCGGCCTGGTAATTGCCTTAAGATTAAAAGCAGGGGATGTTAGGTTCGCGACCGTCATCCTTCAAAAGTAATGACGAACGTGAAAGGAACTCGGTAGAGGTTTGACACCCGAGGACATCGTTCGAAATTAAATGTCGAATTTGAATTAACGTTTTGACTCATCAAATTCGCCGCACCACTCAGTTAGAACGCCAGCCAGAAAAATACGTACCCGTGACAGAGGCTACGTACTCGCTCTGTCGAAATAACTCTATTCGGTTCCAGAGTCTAGCTGTCCATGTACCATGGGAAGAAAAATTTCGAAGTACACGTTACACGTCGCGAACCATCACCATTCGACAACAGCATCAGCGAAGATACATACAAGTGCATCACGAGAATGCAGGCGCCGGTTGTTGTTATGAGTAAGTCTTTGAAATTTTATCATGTTATATATTTATCTGATTGATTCGGTCGCAATTACACTGCAAATGATAAATGTCCGACTAACACCTGTATAGATGCTGGAGGGGAGCGTCAGACTGGTAGACGCGCCCAGGTCTCGAACATTACTGCGGCTAAAACGTACTTGCCGTTATTTATTTGAAATTTTCTCTACTGATCGTTATAGGGTTGCTGATATTGTCCGGACCTGTCTTGGACCAAAGGCGATGCTCAAGATGTTGCTTGATCCTATGGGAGGTAGGCTCGGGAATACAATCGCTAATTATGAACGTTCCATGTACTTACAGACTTAGGCATTGTGTTGACCAATGATGGACACGCTATTTTACGTGAAATTGACGTTACGCACCCCGCGGCTAAGAGCATGATCGAGCTGAGCAGGGTATTCTTTTCGGATAGGTCATTGAGCCAATTTCTGTGGATGTTCAAAAGTCTGCTTTTA
>JANJPG010000163.1:0-14977 GCA_030407185.1 Lipomyces yarrowii
ATGGCTCCAGTAGGTCATGAAATAACTTCCCAAGCGATCGGTTTCAAGGACACGTCTACACGCCTCCCTGTCGTACTCTGTGCTATGTACGCTGCAGAAATTGCTGAAGCCAGCTCCGTCTCCGGCCCATGACCAGGGATATACATACCAATACGGAAGAACTTGGACTGTGTTTTCCATCCTGAACTGCGGGCCAAACACATCCAACATTGGGCTTTTGTACAGGCGTCGCTCAAGCATGTCCGAGTCCGTATAGTTGCTGAAATACAAGTTAATGTCGTCCCTTAGACCGATAGGGCCTGTAACAAATTCCGGGACCGATCCTCCAGGGATGACTCCATTTAGCTTGTTCATTACAGATTCCAGCGGCAGAAGAAAGAACGGGTGGCCTGGTGTAGCAGCCATCCATGCATTTGGGATCGAGTGCACGAAGTCCTCGTCAGTTCCCATTCGCCCAAAGAATGCCTTCTTCGTGTTGCCGTCACTGGAATACGACATGTTTAAGCTTGACACGTAAGGAACCGCGGTAACATTGAAAGATTCGAAAAGATTATCAGCGGGACGCAAACATTCGGTATCCAGGTCGGCGTAAATCCTATAGTACCATTGGCTTAGCACTCTCAGGCAATTTATAATAGACAGCAACCGCAAGAAGATGAAAATTCACCTACCCACCATACACATACATGTACATGTTTCGTACCACATCTGCGCGATATATTTCTGCTGGTAGGGCCTTGTAGTACTTTAAGAACCAGGGGAAATGCTTCTTAACCAGGTTCAAGTTGTCTTCGTCTGTCCAGAGGACCCATTCCCAGTCGGGATTTTGCTTCCGGCAAGAATGGCTCCATGTTTCAAATTTGGACGGCAAGTCATCCGTCATCCAACTCTGGTGGATAATTTTCGGCATGACTCCAAAATTCGTAGTCAATGGTTGGGCAAGGAGAAAGTTCGTTTCGGCAAAGTGAGTGAACTGGCTGTCACTTGGGCGACGAAACACGTCGAGGATATAAAAATGCTCAACTGACCATCTTTGGGACGTGAACGTCAATGCGACACCAACCAAAATGACAACCCCAATGAAGCTCCAAACAAGTCGCCTCGGCGGCGAACGTACGGATAGTGTCATTTGTCGAATAATTCTGAACCGCTACGACGCGAGGAGATATTGCGAAGTCCTGATAACAAGTCGAATTGCATAACAGAAGCGGCTTTGAGCGTTGTGGCGGCGCAAACTGGGCCGGGGATGAGAAGATAGTCATGACAATAAATCTCGGCCGTCGGCTATCGCGTTGCCCCTGAGGATCAACCTTATCCCGTCCATTTTATTGGCAAACACGTGCGACCAAATCTGTCATCGAAAACATGTCAAGACGCAGGTGATGATTATAAGCAAGGCTTGGTGGCTCTTTACAAGCTATGTAATTATAGTAACAACTGTAATTTCAATCCAATAATATATATATAATGAAATATAGCTTAATGCTGTGTTGATTGTATGAAAGTTCGGAGTATAGCCACAATTCTTTCGGCAAATTGCAATTGAACCGCACATTGTTGTCTTAATGTCTTCTATATACCATATTTACTTCAATTGTTTTTGATATCTTTTGTTGTGATTTTGCTATTTTATAAGCTATAGTTCTGTCGTGGAAGTTTTTGCTGGGAGCTTATCGCGAGGGAAAGGGTAGAGGAAGTTAGCATTGAGGTTCTTGTGTTAACAGGGGTAGCTAAAACTTCGCGACGCCTAACGAACGCCTGGTTGAGCGCGAATAGGGTCAGGGCATTTGACGCGCTGGGATCTCGCGTCTTCATTGACAAAAGGTGCGATCGAGCAACCAACACTATTTTGTTACACTCTGTGGCGTTAAATCCACGACTATGGCGAGTGAACTGTACAGTACGTTCCTTGCAACGCGAATAGTTCACGATCAGGAGGCAGTAGGTGGAGTCAGTGATTGTTGGGCTTATGTTTGGTACTAACATATGCGAGAAATAGATCACGTACCGGCTTCTCTCTCGCGAGCTAAAAATCCACACAGCGCTTGCTAAGCGATACCTTTACGCGTTTCATGCTTCTTCAAAATCAATATATCCTGACAGAGTTCACGCGACTTATCTTATTTCCGGCCAGAAGCGTGCAGCGACCACAGCGTCTGGTGACGTGCTTATGAGCGATGTTAGTTCACCACCCAGTACACTACCTGATACGGATGTTACAGTTGAAGAAGAAATCGTTCAGACGGTCTTTGAACTTGTTCCAGAGGAAGAATTGGAGGACATGAAATCCACCTTCCGAAAGATAGCGTACGTTCATGTGTATTCACTTGAACCGGTGCGCCTGCCGGAAGATTTTATTACGCTTGCAGAATGCGGCCGGAAAGTGCGGGATATTGATCTGGACGAGGATCCACATACAATTAGCAAAACATATGGTGTCATTGTAGAACCGGCTGCGAAGAAGCAGCCGCTTGGCCAAGTTGCATTGGCACAGCCAAAGTCAGCAGCAATTTTAACGACAAAGACTCCGGCACCATACACAGAGCCTGAAGTAAAGCAACGGCCACCGTCTAAGGCTAGCACCATGTCGTCACCTTTCCCATCGGCCGGAAAGACGGACCGCGACCGACAGTCTAAACTTAAGGCTATTACTGAGGTTGAAGGTAGCAGTAAGAATATTAAGGAGGAGAAGATAGAATCACCACCAAAACGGAAACTAACGTCGCCAACTCTGAAGTCAGCCTCGTCCCCGCCAACAACAATCACGAAGACGAAGTCCAGAGGTCCAACTTCGCGGTCATCATCTCAAGCCTCTCAAGAATTACAGTCTATGTTTTCCTCCTCGGAAGACGAGAATGACAAAGATGAAAGAGAAGATGTGGTTAAAACAGAGGCAGAAACGCCAAAGGATGTAATTGGAGCTATTCATGAAAGCTTCATTTCTGATGATATCAATCTAAGCATTGATAAGACTCCGGCAAAGCCAAAAGAGACTAATATTAAATCCGAGGATGTCGAGATGGAATCTGCGCCACTGCTGGAGGAGCAAGTTGAAGAAAGCATTTCTCCAACAAAGCGTGCGCGTCGACGCGGGCGCCGCAAAGTTACGAAGCCTATCCATGCCAAGGATGCCAATGGGTTTTTGACCACAAAATATGAAGAGATATGGGAATCGTATTCTGAGGCAAGTGACGAGGAGCCTTCCGCGACGCGGTTAGCAGGGCCGATGAAACGGTCGTCCAGCCCTGTGCCGAAGAAGGAGAAGGACGTGAACGTTAAGAAGGATAATGGCAGCAAAAAGAAACCACCAAGCGGGGGTCAAAGTTCTCTAATGAGCTTTTGGAAGAAATAGTTGTAAGATACAAATTGGTCACCACATGTATTATGTCATGGGGCGGTTATATTATATATGCAAATCTTTGTCTAGGCCAAGACGGCGTCTTGTATTGAATATCAATGATTTTAGAGTCTAACGCACATCTATGAGCAGTATCTAGGGAGCCAATCTCACGATCTTCCACTCGGTCGCCTCATTTTCTCTCGTGTAACTAAAACGATCATGGACTCGATTGTCCCGGCCTTGCCAGAACTCAATCTCGTCAGGTACAATTCTCATACCGCCCCAACCTTCTGGCAGAGGTATCTCCATGACGTCCTTGAACTTTTCCCGAGTCTCTTGAACATACTCCTCAAGCTCTTCTCGTGAATTAACTACCTGGCTCTGAGGACTGGCATGGGCTCCAATCTGACTCTCTCGCGGTCGAGTTCTGAAGTACGCAAGACTCTCTTCAGGGGTGACAAAATCTGTACTCCCTTCAACTCGAACCTGGCGCTCTTGTGTTTTCCAAAAGAAGGTGATCGCGGCCCGCGGGTTCGACTTTACGTCCATTGCTTTTTTCGATGTCCGCCAATTCGAATAGACAATGAATCCGCGATTATCAAGTTCCTTAAACAGGACAACGCGAGCTGATACTCGACCAGATGGTAATGACGCCGTCGCCAGTGTACATGATTCGGCCAATGGTTCACCAGATTCGACTGCCTGGGCGTACCAGGTATTAAACTGTGTTAGTGGATTTGGCTGCAGGGACGAGCGCGAGAGTGTGTATTTAGTGTACTGCTTCGTAGCAGGTGCAACTGGAAGCTCAGTTATTAGGCATGGGATCCAATACAAATAAAAACAAAATAGGACATGCTCAACATGGTAACCAGTTTAACCAGTTCGCGTATTGTCAAGTGGACTTACAAATGAATCGCTCCTTATTCATGTCGAACCACGCACCAGGTATATCACGGCTGCTCTACTTGCGGACGCGAGATTGTCTATGCACCAAAACAACGTCTATAGAGAACAAGTAAGGTCTAAATGTGCTAGCAGGCGAGAAAATAGCCAGCCAAAAAAAAACTTGGATACCACGGAAGATGTGGCGGTGAGTAATTTTAAAGTTTCGAACACCTCACACAGAAATCACCCGAGGCTGCGATGACGTTTGGTCGAATGCCTTTAGACTGTGGACAAAACTCAGCATACTCCTTCTCCACAAATTCTTCAAAAAAGAAAGGATTAACGTATCTTTAGCTGGCATATGAAATCGCACGATATTGCAGCTGCCGAGACTGCTGCACTTCCGTCTCAGAAACGGTATCGCCACCAGCAAGTAACGTTCGTTCCCGCAACAGGAGAAGAGGAGACAGTCACTGCAACAGTTTCCAAGCAAGACCAGGGAAAGAATATTTCATCGTTTTATTCTTCTCTTGTCGGTATATCTACGACTACGAACAGTGCAGATCCGGGTGCAAGTGGATCCGAAAGTGAATCAGGCGCGACCATGCATGAACGAACGTCAATTCCTGGTCAACTCACGCTTCCACACGTCGAACCACCAATCACGCGTTTACCAGTGGACGAAAATAATGCCGGACATCGCTACCTAGTTCGATACGGCTGGCAGCCCTTGCAAAAGGAAGGTCTGGGTCAGAAAGGACGCGAGGGACGTCGGGTGCCAGTGAAAGCCGAGCCACGACCGGACAATGCTGGAGTAGGCGCCAAGGTGACGAAGAACAAAAGCAAGAAGGAAGATAACCTACCAAAGAAGATCACGAGAGGAAAAAGAAGAGCTCAAGAAAAGGAGGCCCGTTTGCGCGATCGTTTGGAGACGCAGCGACTGTATACTGAGATCATGCGATAGAGCAAACCCTGGTGTTGGGTTAGGGGACTCTGCAGCAGCCAAGGCACTAGGATCGTTTGGGTTAGGGAACATCAAAACGACCGATTGGAGACGCGCAGTTCAATCCAAGGCCAAGACCATCAAAGAATCTACGGTCATCAATCTTGTTTGTTGCTGATGCAGTAAATAGGGATGCTTGCTTAATGTATCATCGAGCGCGTTCTCCCAGCCGACCATCGACAAGTTTTCGTCCAACAATTAGTACGGCTTCGTCGTTATCTACTTCAGCCACCGCTAGTAACTCGGTCGTTAAATCGCGCAGATCCCCATCCCAGTCACCCTCTCGATTGACTCGCCGGAACGAGCGATCTGGTGGTAGACGGTCTCGTGTTACGATATTGATAATGATTGCACTTCTTATATTTTTGGTCTTGGGATCACTAACGTTGCGATCAAATGCGGTGCAGGAGCCATGGGCGCTGCGAGATGCATCATGCCCTGATTATAAATCTTACTCTACTAGGCGTCATGGTCCTCTCTCAACTGGTGAGAAATCAAATATTTTATTATTTGTTTAGTTCAGGTCCTAACAAAGGCGTGTAGGTCCGTTGCGACTGCCGTACCAGCGACCAGAATTAGAGTGCCGGACTTTTCGTTCGGAAGAGGTAGAAAGAGTGATCAATGATCTCAAAGACAAATTTGTTGACCCAGATATGTCTCGATTATTTGAAAACTGCTTTCCAAATACGTTAGATACGACCGTGCGTTGGCACTTGCCAGGACGTGCCCCGCAATCGTTTATTGTGACTGGAGACATTAATGCGGAATGGATCCGCGACTCTACAAATCAGCTTTCCCCTTACATGTCTTTTCTTAAAGATGATGCGCCGCTTCGCCAATTAGTTCTGGGTGCCATACATACGCAGGCAGAGTTTTTGACATACTCGCCATACTGCAATGCGTTTCAGCCTCCTGCCCAATCTAGAATAAGGCCAGATTCGCAGGATCATACTGACGTGGTCAATCCTGCATACGATCCAGCGTTAGTATTTGAATGCAAATATGAGTTAGATTCGTTAGCTTCCTTCCTCGATTTGGCAAACAAGTATTTCGATGCCACCGGTGACTCGTCCTTTGTCACCAAAGATCCTTATTTCATGGAAGCGATTCGCAATTTAGTCATGGTATTAGACGAGCAGGTATTGACGACGTACGATAACGATGGAAATGATATTCGATCAAGATATACGTTCCAGCGACAGACAAATAAAGGCACAGAAACACTCTCGCTTAATGGGGCCGGTAACCCGACTAACGCGAACACATCTTTGATACGTTCAGCTTTTAGACCGTCGGATGATGCGACAATCTTACAGTTTTTTATCCCAGCAAATGCATTTATTGCGGTACAATTGCAGCAAGCCAAGAAACTCCTTGAAGCGGCAGGATTAAATGATCTTGCGAATGATTTATATTCCAGAGGCGAAACAATAGCGAAGGGCGTATGGGAGTATGGCGTTTACGAGCACAAGGTTTTTGGCATGGTATTCGCCTACGAAGTGGATGGATATGGAGGCCTAATTAACATGGACGATGCAAACCTACCGTCTCTCCTGTCGCTGCCGCTTATGGGCTTCGTTGACGCATCTAACGATGTTTACCAGAATACCAGGCGCATGCTGTTCTCGAAGAATGGCAATCCCTATTTCCTCCAAGGACCGGAGTTCGCCGGGATTGGTGGTCCGCATATAGGCGTACGATACGCGTGGCCAATGTCGTTATTGGTTCTGATTCGTACTTCGAATGACGACGCCGAGATTAAGTCGGCGCTGGAACTTGTGAAGCGTACGACAGGAGGGCTGGGTCTGATGCACGAGAGTATCAACGTACGTCGTCATTCGGCTGATTACACGCGTCCCTGGTTTGCGTGGTGCAACTCGGAATTTGGCAAGACAATTCTTGACTTGGCGGCTCGCAAGCCGCATCTGCTTTTTGGCGAAGGGGCAGAACCCTATTTGACGTAGATTGATTATATATGTGCGGGATAAGCAATCAGTGTTGGGGTAAACCGGATATAAAATAATTAGATGCACAGGGTAGCTGTAATTTGTCGCAGTGCCACGCTGGTGCTTTTAATACTTTTGTTTTGTTGCCATAAATTATTGTCGAAATAAAAAAGTGGCATTTCACATTGGGCAGTCTATTATCATTCCACAGATGGAGCATATGCGAAAATGCCGAAAACGGTTCCTGGCTTTGTATTATTAAAAGTATTAAGTTCTCGGCTGTCGGTCTGTGGCGGATTCTTTGGGAAAACAATGCGAGCCCAAGAGACAAATTGCGAACGGACGAGCGCCGCACGAGCTGGATCAGGTACACAACGACGTCATTGGCCCCTTCAACCATTGCCAAGGCCGGCTGGAGCCAAGGACATTCACCAGTACCCAGCCTGATGGTCGCAATATTATATAAATGTGTCGTTGGACGCACCTTGTACGGTTCCGAATGGCAGTCGTTGTCATATACTATCGTCATCGCTAATAATGGCGTCCAACCAGTCCAACGATCAAGTGGTAAAGCTACCTTCGCTATGGCAACAGACCGCGACTTTGACTCGTAAATGCCTCCTGGTTTTCCTACGAGCAAGAACTTCCACAATTTATTCAGCACTCACTGGTCCTATTTCGTTTGCATTTATCTATGTAATTATTATCTTTTTGTCTTTTTTTTAACCCGCCCAATGCTGGCGCTCATGCTGATTATTTTGCCAGGGATATACGCGAAATCTATACACCCCTGATGGCAACTACGGTATCGCGTCGCCCGCAGTTCTCCCGTCACTGCCTGACGTAATCGGGTCGACGAAGCTAGTCTACTATGCGTCCAACGGAAATATAACAGATGTTATGCGCGGCATTATGGTGAATGCAACTTCGGGCATTCCATCCGACCAAGTCATAGAATTAAGCTTTGACGAAAAAGATCAGGTTAATACGATATGCATGCAGAACTTGCGAGGATACTCGAACTGCTATGGCGCTGTGGAGTGGCATTCGGCAGATCCTGTCGCCGGAGTATACAATTACACGCTCCGTGGGAATGCAGGCATGAGATTCATAGATGTAGACAACCACGACAGCGATGTTGAAAAATATATTCTGCCTCTACAGGGTAAGTGCATTCTCTAGATCTATCGTTTTTGCTACTAACGTGAAGCAGGTGCACTGGACGCGCAGATAACGGGAGATGATGTAGCCATTAATGCTATTGCATATACCTCTCGTACAGAATCCCAGCATCAAGATGACGTACGTTCGAGCTATGCCGATATTATAATTAAGTATATGTCTCCGATCATGTTCTTCCGTACGTGATGATTCCTTTTTCAATAATTTGACCAACGGTTTACTAATGTGTGCCAGTAATGATCAATGTAATCTTTCATCTTGTCGGAAATGTTGCGGTTGAGCGCGAGAGCGGAGTAATTGACTTGCTTGAGAGCATGGGATGCCGGAGAGTGAGTAATTTCGGTCGGCAGTTCCAGTGTTGGATTGACACTTAAAAATCTTAATAGGTACCCCGTCTTCTTGCTACACATATTGCGTTTTCTGCCGTTTACACTCCTGGATGGGTCATAGGGGTTATAGCTCTATACGTGACCACATTTACTGATACAAATTATGGTCTTCTCGTCGTCTATCATCTCCTAATCGGACTCGCGCTTGTGTCCTGGTCAATATTTTTGTCGTCCTTTTTTAAGAAGGCGCAGCTTTCCGGCGTACTATCGGCCGGATTCAGTATGGTCCTCTGCGTCATGGTTGTTGTTCAGTATGCTACTATTGGATTTAATCGCGCAGCCACTATAATTCTGTCGTTTATATTCCCACCTATGAACTATACTTACTATATCCAGACTAATGCAAAATGGCAGAAGGAACAATTGCCGCTCAATTTAGTGCAAAACGCGCCGGATGGCGGCATAGCAGCAGGAATCCTGTGGATCGCAGCAATTTTCCAGATATTCGCATTTTTGGGATTAGCATACGCAGCCGAGGGCATCCTGTACAGACGAAGGACCACAGGTTCGTCAGTACTCCTAGGACCATCCGAAAACGCTGTTGAATTGCACAACGTTCGCAAAGAATATAAATCACGGTCATTATTCTCCAAGAAAGAGCCGGTGGTATCCATCGATTCAATTTCGCTAAATATCAGAAAGGGCATCATAACTTGTCTTCTCGGAGCCAATGGCTCCGGTAAAACAACAACCGTGGAAATGATTTCTGGAATTCAGCAAGCTACCAGCGGCAATATTGCCTTCTCAGACCCGACAGCAGGTATTGGAATTTGCCCGCAGAAAAATGTTTTCTGGGGTACCTTAACCGTTAGCGAACATATTTACCTTGTTGGGAAGCTCAAGTCGGCAACGTTCTCTGACGAAGAGCTCGCCGATCTACTGATACAATGCGATCTGTATCCAAAACGGCAGGAATCTTGTTCTCATCTATCTGGTGGCCAACATCGCAAGCTTCAGCTTGCACTAATGCTGGCAGGCGGTTCTAGGCTGTGTTGCATCGATGAGGTATCTTCCGGCTTAGATCCGCTTAGTCGTCGCAAGATCTGGGACATTCTTCTGTCTCTGCGGGGTGAACGGACTATCATTCTCTGCACTCATTATCTCGACGAGGCGGACATTCTAGGTGACGACGTTGCGATCTTGTCACGTGGAATTTTAAAAGCACATGGAACACCGTTGGAGCTAAAGGAGAGCGTTGGTACCGGCTATCGAGTTTATACATATTCCCCTCTATCAGGACAGGAGATCGTCCGTGAGCTATCTGACGGCCCTGAAGTTGCTGAATTCATTCAGCAACTTGAGCAGCAGGGTCAGAAATTTCATGTTTCTGGGCCACAGTTGGAGGATGTCTTTATGAAAATTGAAGCTGAGGCCAGTCCAGAGATTCGACATTACCTTGAGAGCAAGGTTAGTCTGGCCAGCCAGGAGCAACTTCCAAGCAAAGAAACCGATGGGGAAACTGCGTTGGCTGAATTTGGCTGCGATGCTATACGAAAAGACGCTGATGAACCAGGCAAGGCCTCGGGACTCGTCAGTAAGTAGCCTTTTTAGTCTGTACGAGACTGTATCTAATTAATGACATCTAGATCAGGTATTGACAATGATACTCAAGCGATCGATGATTGCACTTCGAAATCCAATTCCTGTTGTTTTGGCGTTTGCCATTCCGATTATTGTTATCGGAATCTGCTCCGGGTTTCTAAAAACCATGGAACCTACTACATGTGATGTTAGCACTCGTATAGGCCAACAAAAGTATAATGGATATGATCTTAATCCCCCAGCTCAAGTGGTGATTGGTTCGCAAGCGCAGTTTCAATCGGATTCGGTTGGTGTATCGACATATTTCAATGCCAGTTCCACGGAATCGTTGTCATTTAGCCTACTACCTGGTGTTGACCAACTTGTTCCGTACATCGAGGCAAATTATACAGATCTATCTGCTGGAATGATTATTGATCCGCCGACGATAGCATACCAAGTGGATGGGGATGACGGTTTATTATATGGACCAAGCATCTTCAACATGCTCAGAAACACACGGGCTAACGGAAGTCTTGAAATTATCGCAAATTACTCTCCGTTCCAATATCCCTGGACACTTTCTCTTGTCAAAAGTTTGGAATTCGCAATATATTTCTCGGCAGCAATGGTGGCATTCCCTGCGTTTGTGTCATTATATCCTGCGTCTGAGCGACTTCGCAATGTCAAGGCTCTTCAGTTTTCAAACGGCTTGAAGCCACTATCTCTTTGGTATGTTACTATTCAGACGTTTACTATAATTCCTATGCTAACGACTTTATAGGCTCGCTTATACCCTATTTGACTTTGCGTTTGCGCTCGTATCATGTGTAATCTGCATCGGAATCCTTGCATCTGCGCGCGATGCCCTTTTTGGGCTTGGATATTTCTTCCTTGTTCTCGTTCTATACTCATTGGCCTCCATCCTTCTGTCATATATAATTGCGCAGTGGCTGACGTCAGTTCTGGCAGCTTTTGCCATCACGGTACTGTACCAAGCTGCTATTTTCGGACTGTATATCCTCGCCTACTTTTCAGTCTCCACTTACGCGTCACCCGACAAGATTGATTCCCAGGAATTGATAGTATATTTCACTATGGGCATTCTATGTCCTGCCATACACCTGATTCGCGGCATTTTCCTTACGGCGAATATATTCGGCATACTGTGCAGCAGTGGCAATCAATTGGATTTCGGGAGCATCAAAGCGTACGGTGGGCCTATTACGTATCTCATCGTGCAAAGCCTTGTGTATTTCATGCTCCTGTTGTGGATGGACACAGGAAGTATCAAAGATTTCCAACGGTTGTTTACATTGAGAAAGAAGAATGTGCGTGCAATGCCGGGACCGTCATATGGCGAGTCGTCGTCCATCGATCCTGATGTAGCTGCTGAAACCGAAAGAGTGACGTCAGGTATTGAGAAGCATGGATTACAAGTGATACGCGTTGACAAAGAGTTCTCTGTTCCCCGCGGCTTCAAGACCGTCAGTACCTCGGTCGTTAAGGATGTTACATTTGGTGTCCGGCCGGGGGAGTGTTTTGGCCTCTTAGGTCCCAATGGAGCAGGAAAGACGACTGTATTTAATTTGATAAGAGGTGAGACGGCGCTTACAAGCGGCGAGATTAATGTGGAAGACATTTCGGTTGTCAATGAACGGGTTCGAGCACGACAGGTTTTGGGAGTTTGTCCACAGTTTGATGCGACCGATTTGTTCAGCGTCGAAGAAACGCTATATATATATGCCAAGCTACGGGGGTTTTCTAGCGCGGCAGCGAGGAACGTGGTAGCAGACACGATCGACAAGGTTGGATTAGCCGCGTTCAAGGATCGTATGGCCGCGTATGTTATCAGATCAATTGATTGGTGAATGATATTAAAGAGTGGCGACTAATATAATATACACTATAGGAATCTCTCTGGTGGTAATAAGCGGAAACTGTCTCTCGCGATTGCGCTGCTGGGAAATCCTCGCATTATTCTCCTCGACGAACCTTCTAGTGGTCTTGACGCCCTGTCTAAGCGCGTGATGTGGCACATTATATCCGGAATATCACCTGACAAGTCGATCGTCCTGACGACGCATTCTATGGAGGAAGCGGACGCGTTATGCAACCGTGCAGGAATTCTTTCCAAGAGCATGCTTGCAATCGGTACGAGCACGCATTTGCGTGAGCGATTTTGTGACGGCTATGTTGTAGATATAATGGGCGCATCCTCAGGAGGAGCAAGGCAACAAGAGATTGTGGATTGGGCAACGGACACGTTTACTGGGATCCAGGTTGAAGAACGCGGACGGCCCGGTCAATTACGAATTTTTGTGCCTACTATCTCTGGGTTCAAGGACGAGAAGGGAAGTTCTGTCAAGGCATCAGACATTTTTAAGATCTTGGAACGGGACAAGGACAAGTTGGGTATACGCTATTCTATCTCGCAACCGTCCCTTGAGCAGGTGTTTTTGAAGATTGTCGGAGAGCATAATATTGCTGAACAGGGATATGAGGTGGATCGTTCGGCGTGAGCGGATTATTGTTTACTATTATACAATGCAATAACTAGATAATTATAAATAACAAGAGAACCTAATACACTTTGGCAAGTTTCCAGCCACCACCAAAACCACGGGCGAGGATGAGGAAGAGCAAGCAGACAAAGTAGCAGGCGCCGCAGAACCCGATCAAGCCTGTGTAATGGCCATTCGAGGCATTCAAGATCGCGCCTGCGATAGGTACGCCGGTGAGCGTGCCAAGACTGGCGAACGAGAAGGTTGTGCCGTACCGTTTGCCGTATTCACGCATGTCTGATATTTGTGCCAAGCAGACAGGAGTGAGCGAAATTCCTGAGCCGGAAGCGAAACCGAAACAAACTAGATACGCAATCATAAGGCCGGTGTTTTTGCCGTCGATGGCCGAGGACGTCAACCAGAGTGAGAGTGAGAAGACCGCACACATGAATATGGTCACGATCATGGTATTGAACCGGCCGAACCTGTCAGCGACGTATCCAGGAAGCCACCGGCCAAAGACGGAAGCGCCGTTCAAGATCGCAATCATCTGATATGCAAAAGTAGGGTCGACATCTTTGTAAAGGGCGAAGGAGGTGAAATATGTCTGCGGAATCTGAAGGGCCCACTCGATCATAAACGTGGCGCAAGCAGTAGCTGCGAATCGTCGATCGTAGAACGCGGAGAGGTCGATAGTGGTGCCGGATACTTTATTGGGCGGGAATCGCGTGCGAAGGCAAAGCACGGCAAGTGTTGACGATAGTAGGCAGATAAAGCCCACAATTCTCAGTGTCCAGCCGAACCCGACTTTTGGAATCAAGGCACGAACAACGATGGGAAAGACAACACCGCCAAAGCCACCGCCGGTCGTGGCGACACCGGTAGCGAAACCGCGACGGACATTGAACCATTGGTTCACGGCCGCGATGGAAGGAGTGAACATGAGCGAGCATGATATGCCGCCAAGTACAGAGAAGCTGAGGAAGAATTGATAATACTCTTTGCCCAGACTAAAGAGCATGATCGAGAGAACAAAACCGATCGAGCCAGGAATTACCAGAGGCTTGAGACCGTATGCATCGAAAATTGGACCTAATATCAATCAGGTTAATCAATTCACAACCAGTAGCTTCCCAACACAAAAAGAAGCGCACTCACCGATCTGGACACCACAGAAGAAGAACAGGAAAGAAAACGTAGAGAAGATCCAGGATATGTTGCCTTGGGTATAGTTGGAAAGCTGGTTTTCACTAAGATATGCCTGAAAAACGCCAACCGAGTTCCAGACACCAAAGCAGCCGAACATGGAGCACCAAGATCCAAAGACAACCCGCCATGCATTGACCCCCCCATCGGGATAGTCAATATCTTCGTCGTACAATTTCTCATCTTCTGGCCGAGTCATGTTCTTCTCGTCTGCGGTTGGCTCGCTCAGAGTGTGGTCACTCGGAGGCGTTCGTCCTGAACCAGTACTCGCTGTGTCTGATGAAGTAGTCATTATTAGCTAAAGATCGTGTGTAATGGAAGTAGAGTCAGTGTGGATATGCCTGGGATCAAATACCAATGCATTCAGTTAGCTAGTTGCACAGTCCGCATGTTGTTGGTTTGTTGTCTCAAGTCCATCATGTCCTGAGGCCCCACGGGTCGGGCGACTGCTGTTTGCAGGTGGCTCATTATTGGGGGACCGTGATGATGTGCAGGTCGAGGATCCCCGGAGGCCGAGCACATTCAATGATTTTTTATGTCGCGTTAAACGATGACGTTGGCATATTAAACATGCCAAACTATAAACTAGAATTTTGAATTGCTAGGCGATTTCCGAGGGCCGGAAGTCGTGCGGCTCGGGTGCCGGAGCGCCGGCGCAGGGACCACTTTCCTTTTTCGGCCACGCCGCCGGGAAGTTACTGGGAAGTTGTTACCATAATGACCCGCGGCCTTCAAGGAACTCGCGAGCATTCTTTCTTATAACTCACTCGCGATAGGAAACCCTGCTCGTGACCGCGCCCGGAGAGCTTGAATTAGGAGGTTTACTCTCAGAGAACCGCTAGTTGATACCAAAAGTCAAGTTTTGGGTTCGCTGACATCGGATCCGTACCGATCAAATTCAAGTGACTATATCGCGTGCGCTACGTTTTCTACATATGTAGCCAGGAGCACACCAAGCCCATATCCACTCACGGATATTTTCTTGTGTAATTGTTTAGGCA
>JANJPG010000164.1:0-14965 GCA_030407185.1 Lipomyces yarrowii
CCTAGCGATAAGGATCTATCGTTTCAACTGAGAAGCGAGCTGGAGACTACTGCGATTCCAGAGACGAACAGGGAAATCGAATCCATTGATCCGGCTGCCTACATAGAGACTGAAAGTGAGGAAGCCCGGGGTTATTCACGATAGCGTTTCAGGGTCGAATCGTCGTGAAAAAGGGTCAGACGCGGTCAAGGACGACTTGAACGAGTAATCGGGCGACTATACCGGGGGCAGTGAGTCCGCCAGAGGACGGCGAGGTCGAGGTCGAGGTCGAGGTCGAGGTTGTTAACTGTACGACTAAGTGCTGTATCAAATGTCAATTCAAGCAATTCGATCGGGGGCCTTGGTTGGTCAATCCAACTTGCCCTCACGGTCGATAGCCACCGCCCGGTTGATTGTATTGAATTGTTTGCCAGCCTGGATTGGATGGCGATCCTCGAAACAAGATTCGGTAACAACGTCAAGTACTGAAGCCGAACTGCTGGCACTCACATCAACAGCGAAAGAAGCTATCCTGGATGCTCCGAGATGCACTGAACGCGAAACAACTGATCAAAAATGGATAGAGAGTCAAAGCTATCTTCCAGCATTCAGCGGTGAGGAGTCTAGAACAGATTGATAACATGCTGCGAAAGTTTGAAGAATTCACTCTTACAGTTTCGAAGCGTCGCTTGGCGCTTCCTATATTACGAGCTTCACGACCTACTCCATGATGCAGTGTACCGAGAGGGCGAATTTGCCAGTATTGACCTCGATATCGCCCAAGCCGCAGACGCAGGTCTAAGAAAATCGGAAGTACTATAATTACATGGATAAGCAGGACGCGTATTATATTGCCTTAATTCTAGATCCTCGCTTTAAGACGCTATTGCTAGAGAAAGAATTAGGCGAATATTACTAAGCAATCAACTTAGAATTATTATTCGTGTTACTTAACGCGAGTAACCGCTCTCCGTCCCTGTACCGGTGTCTTCGCTCGAACGATGGGAATGCCATGCGCGCATATCATTCGGCCCATACTTGTCACTGGCGGCTCGCTGGCGGGTGAGGACTTTGAGTCGATGTGGTATCTTAGAGGGTTACGGAGATGTAGCGGCCGTCGATTATCGACTTTGGGTTCAAAATCCCGCAAGGATACAACCACGGGCTCGACCAGGGACCATGCACCACTATAACGCACCGCTCAACTCGTCGAGTGTCGTCTGGGTTCGAGGTTGTCGAGAACCAGCTTAATACTGGCGATGGCCAACGACGGAGGGGTAGAGGGAGAGATCGCGGTCGAGGCGCAGGCGGGCCGCGAGTTTGACAGAGGTCCAAGCCGTGGAGGGGGGATGTTTATGGTGTTTGATATCAATGATCTATAAAATGTTGCAAAGCGGTTTTAAGAAGGTGCTGGGAGTTAGATAATTTGAGAGTCACGTCATTAATTATTGCCTAAAACGAAGGGTGTAGCTTTTATCCGGCCCCCCACACCGCATTTAATCCACCAAATGCCATTCATATAGGGTCTTAAACAGCCGACAGAAAACATTGAAAAGCATAGCCAAATAGAGTTTAGGTTGGGGTAAGTTCAGAGTTTCAGAGTTGTCAAGCGAGATTCGATGTTTTCGAGTGCCGACAAGACAAACGAGGACACGATCTTTTACTCTTCGGCCGATAACGTGCCCCGCGCAAAATCATCTTCCTCCTATCGGACAAAAGCTCCTGCGTTCTGTTTCCTGTCAAAATTTCGACAATGTCCTCGAATGTTTACCGGTATAAGATCGCATAGTATTGTTGATCGCTACGGAGAAATAGTATGGGATTTATTTGTTGACAACACGCTTGACCACGTCTTTCACATCTTCCATACTGAGTCCCAAAACATTGTTCGCCAACTTCTCCTCTTTGGCATAGTTTGCATGGAGTCCCTGTGTGTTACCAAATACAGTGGCGCGGAATAGTTGCAAGGCACCACTGAAATCCCCAGCTGAAAGCTTCTTGACTCCTTGGGTCACTTGCGTGCCCGTTGTCGTCTCATTCACGGTCCATTTTTCTCCCGATACTTCCTCCAAAGCAGCGAGGATTTTGTTCTGCGTGGTTTCAACCGAGGCGACGTAGAGATACTGGTTTTTGGTTTCCTGGGGATGCTGCAAGACAGAAACAACAGCCTGGCCTAGTTGCTTCTCGTTCAGCATGGTGAAGCTCTTGTTGCCACCATCCCAGATAGTCGCAGTGCGATTGGGAATGTCAAATTCCAAGAAACCGTTCCAAAGTCCCTGTTCAAGAATGACTGATCAGATACTCAGATACTCTAGCAGATATGTTCAATCTGGCTAACTTACCCAGTCAAATAATGCGGAAGCTGCAATACCTGTCCAAGTCAAGCCCTCACTTCTCATTCTTTTGAGGTTAAACCTTGAACTCTTCTTACTTTTGAGGTACTCGACCAGTTCCTTTTTCTGTCCAAACAGCGGCAGCAACTGCAACGCCGCTTCGTTCTCGCTACTCACCGAGAACTCGGATGGAATGAAGCGCTTGACACCTGCGCGGATGGCAGCATCGACGAACTTCTTTTGCTCCCCAAAACCAGTTGCACCCACCACCGAGATGACAGCATCTTGGCCTTTGAAGGCAGCCTCGAGACCTTTGGCTGAGAAGTCAGTCCTGAGAACCGTCAACCCAGATGGGAATGTAGCCTGGCTCTCCTTGCGGGCGATGACCCTAATGTTGAACTGGGAAGATTCAACGAGGCTGTCGAGGATGATTTTGCCTATGTGCCGCCGGCCTAACAGACTGTCAGCGAATGCACCCAAGACATGGTGTAGTTCACTCTCGTGGCCTGAGAACGGGGCTCACATACGCCAATAATCGCAATGTTCTTCAGAGGAGAAACCATTGGGGTTGATGAAGTGTAGCTCGAGTTCTGGTACAAAACAGTTCTTGTCTTTTCGAGTCTGGGAAACTTGCAACGAGGGGAATAGAACAGAGTCTTTATCTGCTTACGCTGTGATTTCGTATCATGCTGCTGATGCTGATATTGCTTAACAATGCGGACTCGCTGCCCGCTCCCCCGCTCGCCTCAACAACCAGACAAGACCAAACAGTGTTCGCATTCAATTACAAACCAAATTTTTCGAAGCATCCGAGTGTAGATTGCGCCTTGCTGAGGGATCCAATGCCCGCAGCATTGTGCTTAGAAATGCGGACACAGAGCCTCCGCGGCTCCGCTCTAGCCAATCAGACGCCGCGGTCGTCTTAAAACATACAACCAGTAACAGATCTATCTGGATGTGTTAGTAATCATTTGCCGCTCGGTTGACAACTCCAACCACCCTTTTTCTTTGAATGAGGGCTACGAAGGTCGAAGGAGATGAGCCGATGGAGAATATCTTGCCAGCGAGCGGCCTCAGCGTGAGCCTTTTAGAGAATGTAATGAAAGTCACGTGCATGACTCCATGACTTTGTGCGAGTAATCAACATCAGCGCTCGCATTGTTAATCGTAAAGCTTTACATGAACTCGTATAATAATTCTATTGGACTTTACGAACATGAATAATGATTAATCGCAAATCGTATCCGCCACACCTACAGACTAATCGCGTCATCACACTAGCACACTAAAACTTGCAAAAACAAGCACCACTTAGTTAACCAGTAGTAAAATTTCACGCGCGCAATCACAATCTACTTTAGTTAACATAGCAAACAATGGCTCAAGCACCAATTTTTATTACTTCACCAAGTGATTCAGGTGCGAGAGCAAGAAAGGGGGAAGGATGGGAGCCTAGGTGAGAGGAGTGCGCCAAAGCACCGGCGATGTCAAACATGCGGTCAGCCAGGCCATAATTCGCGTACTTGTAAAATAGTTGTAACAGGACTTGAGGAAGAGATTTCTGAGTGATTTCAATAAAATTTGCGGTGCCGTGGTTGTGTTTGCTAGGATTGAGTCTATATAAGCTTATCGTACGTCACTGCACGTCGCATAACGCCACGCTTGTATTACAGCTGATATGTCTCTGGCTCTGTCAGAGCCCCTAACCCAAACCTGACACTGACCAACACTGACGAGTATTGAGCTGCTCTGATGACCCGATCGATACTGGCCTTCGTTCAATTGTCCACTGGATCATCATTACTGTAGCCTCTGGGCGGGTGGAGGTAACACTAGTCACCTGAGGCTTTTGCATGGTTATAGCAGATCTGCAACACAATAGGAGCACTCCGCGTTGGATGGTCAGTCAGCGGCGGGGATAAGCCCGAATTGTCTGCTTCGGACTCAATCTTTCATGCATTACAATGATGACTAAATCTCTTTCCGCCGTCGAAAGAGACAATCCACCGTCAAGACGGAAATCATGTTTGAATTGCATCAAATCAAAGCGTCGTTGTGATCTCCGCATCCCGATTTGCACCCGCTGCAGCCAGCGACACATGGAATGCAGTTACTCATCACAAAATAATCGCAATATCATAATCCCCGTCGAGGACCGGAAACCCGCCTGGGTCCACATTCTGCCGCAATTGCTAGAGAAAGATTCAAGAGTTTCCGACACACAATCCATCGTCCCTGTCAGTTCCAATTCGTTGCTCTGGGTGGTTCAACCACCACAAAATGGCTTGGGTGACATAATTCCATCGACATTCGATTTGACAGATGCGTCTCTTGACATCGTGGAGCAGACTCCAGGAATGTTAGTGCGTTCGCACGTAAAGCCCTTCGAATTCACCTCTGCTGCAATACCAACCCGGTTGCAGTATTCCATTGACCAGATCCTAGTGGCACCGAGGCAAATGGTACTGGAGATCCAGACACCATGGTGCCACCCTCAACTCTACGGCGATGCGATGCCAAGATCAATGAAAAGTAAGTGTGTCTGAGAATCAGAATTGATATTATTGCTCAACATTATCAATTAGATGCTGTAGCTTCATGCGCTCTATATTTAGCCAAGAACCCCATCAATGCGTCAATGATATCCCGCGCTATTGAGACCAACGAGACTGATCTCCTTGCGGAACCTGAACCCACTACTGCTGTTGAACTTCTTGCCCGGATCCAGGCACTCATTCTCTATCAAATCATCCGTCTTCTTGATGGAGACATTCTTGCGATGGCGATGGCAGCTGCCACAGGCTCCTCGCTCGAAGCCGCGACTCTGGCCATGATGCCGTATGTCGAATTTTATGATGCATCAATTGTGGAAGATGGCGCTATGCTCGAACTACACTCGGTGACGACAACAAAGGAGATCTGGCTATCCTGGGTATTCGAAGAGTCTGCACGCCGGACCTTGCTGTTTGCGTTCTTCCTCCTGCAGATTTACCGTCTACTTACTGGAAGCAAACCTTTGTCGTGTGACGGGTCTAAAATGTACGTCTCTCCCTCGTGGACGCTATCTGCGCACCTCTGGAAGGCGCAGAGTGTACTTGACTTTGCCACTGCGTGGAGAGATAAGAAGCATTTCGTCATGACCATGGCAAACTTTTCGGAGGTTCTTCGCGAGGCGAGAGGTGACGATATTGAGACGTTTGGAAAGATGCTGCTCACGGCTGCTATAGGCATTGACGAGGCGAAGGCCTGGCTTGCAGCCAAAGGCGGCACCCTTTAACGTTTTGCATTGTCGAAAATAAATGACTCCAATGATAGAATAGTGATTATATTCGTCATTTAATGCCGAGATCACGTCACATTAACCGAAAAACTGCGCAATCAGATCATGACAGTGATCTTGCAAGCAAGAGGAACCTATGTAAGGACCAGTCCTGTCTCTTACGTAGCGACTCCATGATACTACTATCTAGGACTATCCTCCTCGCAAAATATATTTTTAGGATCTAATGCAGAATGGGGATTCACTTGAATATGTCACGGCTGGTGGAATGGTGAGCGTCACGTACCCGTAGGCCGCATGGGAGGTTGCAAACACTGCAGCTATCCACCTTTAACAATCTGGAATTTCTCTCGGAATTGAGGAATGATATGGTGTAGGCTTGTTCACGAATAAGAATTCGTTATTCGTGTTCGTAGGATATCTCCATATTCATAAGGAATAGAATCCGAACCTTCGAATATAACGTTACAGGCGTTCTCTTGGGGCATTTCTACTACAGCCTGGAATATGCGCGCATTATGTCCATATGTCACCGCACTTCCGCACCTGCGCATCTACGCCCACTTGCTCTATGAAACTCGTAGCTTCTTCTGCACTAAGGGTCCCTCCTGCGCGTCCTCATTTGCCTTCCGAGTCTCGTCGAGCTTTCGCCCTACATTCCCGTCGAGCTATCTTGGTGATTGGCAATCCGATATTTTATGTATTTTCGAGCCTTCGAGGCCTCAGTCATTGGTTGTCCACCCAGGGACCCACGAGTATTTTGGATATTTACGCACCATTAATTCTAAGGTTGTCAAGATATTATTGTGCACCTGTTAAAGCTACCTCTATCTAAACGATGAAGGAGTAGATACTGAGTTCAAACTATCCTGTTCAGAGCTCTCACGACGATATTCGTGCCAATGTGACAGAGGGTCTTTCTTATCGCGAGCTCAGTGGAGAGCGCCAATAAACTGCGACAGCCTCATTACTTACTTAACCTGTCGATGCCGATTTAGCAACACAGACTAGCCCGGAGATGCAGTTAAAAGTCGCACGAAAATAGTCCGACTCGACTTCGGTAAAAGGCGTCCATGTCGACACTATCCATTTGACGATGTTCGCCTCGACGATATTGGGGTAACATCGGAAGTAGGGCCTCCGGCGTGCTTAGTTGGGCCGTCGCGTTGTATAATAGGTGAGAAGCTGAAGCAAATATCAAGCACAGCCCTGAGAGTTACCCTAAAAGACCAAGGTTCCACCGGAGCGGAGCGGATTACTATTTCCGGTAGGAGGGCCCGGACTCGGTGTTTCAATATTCACCGGCGAAAAAATATATATAAATATATTAAGACAAGACGAAAGAAAGATGCAGATTATGTCAATCTCACTACTTGCCGAACATCAGCATCAGTTATAAGTTCGGATACAATGGTTGTCGAAGATGCAACGACGGTCGCAGATATCAACCTCCTAGCCGAATACCTGAGCGACCATCTCCATGACCTATCATCATCTCCCTCTGTCGATTGTATTGTCCTCTGTGCCTCGGCCGTTCTTTATGGAGCCGAATACCTATTCCAAGTACTCGAACAACGTCCATCTCTCACTAAATCTCTGGTGCTATGTGGTGGCATTGGCCACTCAACCCAATTCATGTATGACGCCGTTGCGCAGCACCCTCGCTTCTGCCTCCTCGCTGATGATATTCATGGTCTCCCTGAAGCTCGCATCTTGGAAAGAATCCTGGCCAAATTCTTTGGCCGATCCGCTATCGCTAGTGAAGGGTGTCAGATCTTAATTGAGGATGAGTCCACCAATTGTGGTCAAAATGCCTCCCTGAGCCGCAAAGTGCTCGAGGATGCAGGTATCCAGACTCCAATGACATGCATTGTCATTCAAGACCCCACAATGATGCTTCGGACTACAGCGTCCTTCAAAAAGGTTTACGAAGATATGCCATCACCGCCTATGTTCATCAGCTGTCCAGTATTTGTTCCGCAGATGCAAGTGTCCAAGGATGGCATGTTAAAATATCATGATTTGATGCCAACAGCAGCACTGTGGCCACACCCTCGGTTTTTCGAATTGATCATGGGCGAAATTCCAAGATTGAAAGATAATGAGGAAGGTTATGGGCCCAAGGGTCGTGGGTTCATTTCTCATGTAGACGTTCCCGCTCACATTGAAGCAGCGTGGTCACGACTGCGAGCGGTCTTAAACACAGTTAGATGAAGTAATTGAGAGTCCATGCCATTAAGTTCTTCCTGGAGGTGGTCACATTGCGAAGGATTCAGACGGTGCCGTGTTGATATTCCGGTGACCCCATGCTCAAAGATCGGTGGTTTGTGGGCACTCCTCCATCTCTATTTCCTTACTTAATTCAAGTGTATGCCTTGTAGAGCATAAAGTCCTCACTCCCTGGCAGGGTATACCGCAATTGTTAAGAGTCACGAAGACGGTACGACTGGCGAGGGGCTGCTAAGTCGCGAGTAGACTAATCTTTTGCCATGCTAGAAACAGCTACGGCTCGGTATAATGCACTCGAAGTTACCCAGATCTATTATTGCTGGCGGGTTTAAGTCCAATTCCGAACACAGACAGCACAGACTGAGGTAATACTTACGCCATGCGACTTCGTGATCTTCATCTGCACAATCGGACCTTGTATAGGTGATTTGGATATCATAGACCCACACAGACATCTCTGGGTTGTTTACTGTCCACTTAGGGTGGCAAATGCAAGTTGGTGCTTATCCTTGAGGAAACGCGGATTCTGGTATATTTTAAACTCCCCAATGGCGTCTTGCCCAATGGTTATTCTCCTCGCATTAATCTAGGCCAATATTCATAATACACCTCGCAATCGCCTACCAGCATTTCGATAATTCTGCCTTCTTGCGCCTGTGGCATATCCACCATTTTTTGCGTTTGTGCATGGTCGTACGGTGTAGGGTAAGCCAGGTCTCGAGTCCCATGCGTTTCGGACCGTGTTCACGTCGGTCGAGATCTTGTCGAATATCGCGCTTAAGGAGATTATCATTCGGTTTCACGGCATTCTTTAACGACACCAGCATCCTATGTACCGAGCTTGCTCCTAAGAGGTATGGTTGATAGTCCTTGCCCACGGTAGAGCGTATTAAATTCATAATGCTAGCCAACGATTGACCGCGGTTGTTCCAAATATCAATTTGGATCTTATACTTGGCATAGCCGGTTTCGTTCTCCGGTTCTGCCGGGAACTCAAGCTTTCTGATAGTACCTTCATCGACGTCGGGGTTGCAATAATCCCAAACTAGAGTAAGTTGCGCAGAGGTTTTTTATGTTGTCATACCACGCCGCCCAGTCTGAAGGGTGGGTTAATCCGGGGCATTTTCGGTTTCTCGTCAGCCGAACACCCATTTATTCAGGCCCGTACTGAACTTCCTAAATAATTGAAAGCCTCTGAGCCTCTGGGCTCTACTGAGTGAGAAATAACGAACAGGGCTCATAACTGTCAACTGCCTGGTCACGTACCTGCAGTTGATGGAAAGAGATCCGGATCAAAACCTGGTTTATTAGTTTTCGTCCAACTCGTTTCTATACTTGAAAATCCTTTATCGCCACACCTTACTGACCTTAGATAATGACAAGAAACAAACACCGCAGAAGATGCAACGTTTCGCATTTAGGGCAAACGTTACCCGTTGCGTTGATAGCTCCACCGTATTCATGAGGAAAATTTGTTCACCGTAACTACTTTCCAAAACTCTTGTTGGACATCGCACCACTCCTGAACCCATCTGTCCGGGTTTTCTGATCTGCTTGCATTTCCACGTAAAGAGCGTTATTCACTAAGGCTAGTTGTCGAATCAGGGAGCATTCCTTGTAACGTTGTTTCATGCTCCTCTACATATGTTCCACATCTTTTGTCTCTAGTAACCCGTGTTCATGATCACCAAGGGTGAGAACCATGTCGAGGTGCGCATAGTTGTTCTTCTTCATAATCATTAATTGATCCTTCAGGTTGCTCACATCGTAGAGACCGGTTCCACTGACGACGTCCCATAACTTCTTTTGCACATAGAGCGCCTCCGTATACCAACCGATCCGTTTAGATCTGGCGCCTCGCAAAACTGGCCCTAACCCTTAGTGACTGTTTGCAGCATTGTCTTTCAATGCCGGGTCTTCGAAGGCTGTTCGAAGCTGCTTGACAAAGTTATCGAGTGTGAACGCAACCGAGTTCTTATAGGCGGAAATCCAAGGAAAGATGCGAGCAGCCGCTCTTCCCGTTAAACGACCGAAACCAAGCCGCGTCGGTTTCTAACTTCCGCTGAAGTTTGCCCAGAAATAGAGGGAAGAGTGACGGGTCCTCCCCGATGAATATCTCAGTGTCGGGCAATTTGGCGCGATCCCTGCGGAGTCCCAGGTGAACGGTCGTCGCACGCTGAGCGGGAGCCTGTGCCGGTGCCAAACGGCCACCCAGATGGTCTAATAACGTGTCCGTTAGCAATGTCAGCAGGGCGCAAGGACAAGCGCCTTATAAGGCAAAGGAATGAAGAACAAGCATGGTGCAAAGAAACACCTCAAGTGTACTCACTCCGGCATGCGTTTCCATGAAGCCAAAGACTGTCGCGTCAAAAAGTACCAGCTTCGGCAGGTACAAGGCGCCGAAAAATCAAGCAAACATGGTCATCATCAAGGACAGCTCTGAAAACATGCAGAAGCTACAGCCTTCTCGTGTGAATTGGATCCTGAGTTTGTTGCAGCTATATGTGGACGTTCGTCCAACCCAGAATGACTGACACTCGCAAGTTGTTGGGACTTCTGAATCAATCATCAGAAAGCACTCAGCAACGTCGGAGGTTTCTCCTACAAAAACCAGGCTTTCAAGTTCAACGATTCCGACAATGAATTGCTCTGGAGTGATGAAGAACTTGATGATGTAACTTGTGATTACACTAATGCAAACTCGTTTACTGCCGACTCTTCTGTTCCTAGACGTTGTAGCCTCTGGCTCTTGAATGCGAGTCAGCACATGTGTAATGATATCACCTGCTTTCGCACATCTAAGAAATGGTCTGCACAAGTTGACTTCGAAGGTGGAGACACTGACAGAAAAGTTCATGGATCTGGCGATGTTCTCCTACGTCTACGGTCACACGATAATGACCAGCCAACTCATCTTCTGCTACGAATCGTTCTTTATATTCCAACACGAGCTGGGTTGTTCTCAAAATGAGTCCACGGTTATCTATGAAGATAACATGAGTTGCATTTCTATGGCACATAATCCCACATTTCATGCACGATCGAAACATATTGATATTCGTTATCATTTCGTGCGGGAACGCATAGAAAGTAAGGAATTGTTATTAGTTTATCAGCTACCAAAGGAGACCAACAAGTACGCAAAGTTCGATACTGCTCTTCTTTTTAGCTTATCTAGTAATTCAATACACTTCATAGTCTTATATCATAAGATCCTGACAAGACGAGGACAATCACTATGGTTTCGTAGACGCAGCGGCGCCCGGGAACAATCTGAGCTCACAAACGCCACGCCCCAGCTCCCGCATGCCCTAAGCCGGAGGTTCAGTCCACATCCGTAGCATCTTCCTTCGACCGGGCGAAAGAGCTTTGATTCCAGCTGTCGCAAGTGTGACAAACCCATTCCATGGTCGATTAGAGCTCCAAATACGGGCCATAAGGTCGCCACGAGACATAATATTTTCCGGTCGGAGGAAAGCACGGAACGTCCATATTGTTTAGTGACTGTGTTGAAGCCAGCTTCGATCTCCTCTGCCATTCGTTGTGTAATATCATGGCGCACGCGCTTGATAACTGGCATTGGCCTTTCCAAATGTTGGAGAGACGGATGCTTTTCTGCAGTTAATTGCTCCTTCACGTCTTCCGCTGATTCAACAGTGCGAATCTGAATCTGTGTAAAATGACAACGATCACAGATCTCTGCATGTTGATCACGTATTAAACAAGAATATCCGAAACCATCCATGTACTTTCCAAGAGTATATCTGTCCTAGGTCAGATAGGCATCTTTCAAACGAATTTGCTTACCTCCGGCAGAGTCCATCCTTGTTTAGATATTCCACAACAGCTTGAGCTTCGCTGGCCGGCAGTGGCGTCCAATGTGGATGAAGAAGCATCAACGACGTTGCAGGGCCTGCCACTTCGGCCGGCTCTCCCAGATTCCTGAACGAATCGAGCAGCATGCCACTGCTGGTTCTCTAGGACCTTTGTAACATGTTCTCGGTGTTGTCGTAAATGTGCGGTTGTAAAGATAAGAATATCATCAATATAAGCGGATACAAACTCATCAAGGTATTCCCGGAGTGTCCAGTTGATATATTTCTGGAACGTGCTTGGGGCATTGGCCAAACCAAATGGCGTTACTAACCACTCGTACAGGCCATACCGAGTCCGAAAAGCAGTCAACCATTCCTTTCCTTCAGCAACTCGTATCTTATGGAATGCCGCAATGACATCTAGTTTGGTGAACCAAGTGGCCTTTCCGACTTGTTCTAAAGTTTCGTTTTATTAAGGGGAGTGGATATCGGTCGTTTCGAGTAAGTCCATCTTCGTAAAAGACACTTACAGCCTGGTCGATGACGAAGGAAATAACACCCCAAGTCAAAGACCGGGCTAAAGACATTCGTAACCAATTAATCGCTGATGCCCCACGAGAGCCTCAATTGTCTCCTTAGTTGTGGAGGTTGAGGTGTCACCCATAACGGTGTCACTGAGGTTTTTCTTTTGAAGCTTATCCTCTTGCTGCATGTCCGAAACGCACTTCTTGTACGTTTCGTCGTGTAAGAATTTTTCCGTACTGGCCAAGACGGGGACGCACTGTTGTGGGCTGTCGGCCCCTTCATAGTGAATGGCTGCGGAACGTCGCTTCGCTCAATGTAAGGTGGCTGGAGAAGAAGACACGAGGTCGGCGGTTGCGGTTTCGGGTATACCTCCGTGATCTCTCGAACTATAGTCGGTATCTGTTGCTCACTTTCCTGGGAACCTGAGCTTCGCTCCGGTCAGTAATCTAATCCCAGGTTAGCAGGTGCAGGCAACAAATGACGGCGTATAATCTTTTGGACCAGCAGTTCTAGAGGACGTCTGTAGATCAAGCACTTCATGAAAAGCACTTCTAAACGGGCTGGTATGATCCCGCGGATGCGACATCAAAATGCTATCCCCCCAATATAGTAAGAGGGATTATTTGAATTTATTCGTATTAAAGATTTAGAGCATTATATTGTCTTTGAATTTGACTCATGCAACGCCAATATTTTGGGTTTCACCTTCAGCAGACAATTTACCCTTGCCGAGGACCACCGCCCTATGCCGGAGGACTCCAAAGAGAACGAGACAGAGAGTGGATGCATGAATGGGAAGTTCTGAGGCTTTCTGGGCGGCACCAGCATAATCAGCACTTGCACCTTTTTTCTGTCACGATTGCTTTTTCTTGATCGAAATTCTCTCCATGGCGACCGTTGCGACAACTGTCAAGCATGTCAATGCTAGAGGCAAGTACAGAGTCTGAGTGACAGCCTTGTCGTATCCGAGAAGCAGATCTCTCAATCTATCTTGGCCAATGCGATTTCGTATATCAGAAAGACCCATATTTTCTAGATTCGTGACATTGGTCCCAGGAGCTGACTGACTAACTTCAGCTTCAAGTCGATTTTGAAACAGGGTTGTTGAAGCTGAAAGGAACAGGACAGGACCGATTTGGCTGGCAAACGGCACGATTGCAATGCCGATTGTGGATTCTTCTTCAGATAGAACGGTCTGGGCTGCAAGTTGCGGAACTTGAAGTCCCAGTCCGATTGCAAATCCCAAAAGTGCTTGATAACATAGCAATTTGGCCAGGTTCGAATCGATATCCAATGACGTGAGAAGTCCAGCGGCAATGGGTGCCAGTAATGTTGTCCCGTAGAGGGAAGGATAGTAATAGCCGATCGCCGTCACTAGTGCTCCAGACAGAAGAGTCGAAACAGTCGAGCCGATAATCATGGGAAGACTCATTATACCGGCCCTTGCTGCAGTCCAACCCCGGACTCCTTGGAAGTAAATGGACATGTAATACTCAACCAGAGCTAGCGTAGAATTGCAGCAAGAGGCAAACCATGCTCCAGCCAGTATACTCCTCATCTTGAGAATTCGAATCGGTAACGTCGCCTTATCACCAGCGCGGTATTGCCACCACCCAAACACACCAAGCAAAACCGCAAAGATGACGAACAACACAATGACCCTCACATCTCCCCATGCGTACGTCGTGCCGGCCCATGGCAATGCCAACATCAAACAGGTAATGCTTGGCACAAATAACGCGGTGCCCAACAAATCCAGCTGCTTCAACTTGTCCGTGAACGGCAACGTCAAGTTCTCCGCATTATGCTCCTTCCGCAAGGGTGGCAAGAGAAACAAAATCAACAAAATCGCAATCCCACTTAAAGGCAACAACAGGCCAAAACACGCCCGCCAGCTGAACGCATCGATCAACACACCTCCCAACAGCGGTGCGCTTATACTCGCGACAGTCTCAATCCCACCCGCAACGCCGCCGTATAAAGCCCGTTGCCTCAGCGGAATCGCCAAGGTGAAAATGGCCCAGAAGCTCGTGATGGCACCTGCAAAACCAAAGCCGCATATCGCGCGTCCGACGATGAACATGCTACTACTCACAGCAAATGTAGTCAGAGCGTTGCCCAATGAAAAGATCACCATGGAAGCAAGAAACACAGGCTTAACGTGAAATACTGTGTACATCTTCCCGAACATGAACGTGAAACTGGACACTACCAGCCTCAAAGCGGTGGAGTACCAGCCGATGTCGGCGATCGATTTGAATTGGTTTGATAGGCTGGGGACGGCGACGGCGACGATGGTGATGTCCAGGCCGATGATGATGAGGACGATTATCAGCGCCGCGATGGTGGAATAGAGGGCCGCGCCGTGTGGGTAGTGTACTTCGTCCCTTCCTTCGCTAGCTGGCGGTTGTCCATCTGCGTTGTCGTCCATCATGGTGGCTGATTGGAGAGTTGTGCATGTGTCGTCGACCTCAAGTTGTTATGTGGGATGGCCGGGTGTTGGAGGTATATGAGATGTTACTTGGGCCGCTGAGGCCTGAGTAAGAGTGGGCGACGATTCTGAAGTAGAAGTGGTCGCCATAACTAGTGCGTCGAGCAAATTCGCCGGTTTGCTTTCCCGATTGCCTGAGTCCGACTCAGCCTGCGAGAACACTTTATATATCCATGTTTCCTGAGAGTACTGAACCGCGCATGGTGACAGCGGGAATCAAGACGATGATGTGGGGTAGCCTGCGCTGAGATGCGGTGGAGTCACCGCGCTAGGCGATTTCGAGGGCCATATCGCGAAACCCTAAAACCCTGAG